>JALMQS010000228.1:1587817-1613198 GCA_024734495.1 Forficula auricularia | reverse complement strand
TATTTCTATCAATTCGAAAATAAATAATTTCCAACTTAATTAAATCTCAAATGATGAATAATTAATAAAAATGAAGTAAAACTTACTTACCATGTTACTCTCTGAAGAAATAATTAGCACATATTAGGAAAAAACTTAATTGATGACAGTTAATTAAAAGTTGCAACCGTCTATATCAATTATTTTGTGCAAATGGACGCGAACAGGACGCGAATAATGTTTAGGGTTCAAATTGGCCGTAAGAGTGCAGATGGAAAAAGTAGTGGGGATAATTAAATTGAATTAGAAATGGACTAAGTGGGGGAGAAGCTCTATTGTCAATTGAAAGGAAATTCAAATCCAAATTATAAATTTATTTTTATATATTGACTAAACAAGTGTCATATTAAATTAAGAGGGCCTCAAAATGGATACTCGTTGTCGAAAATCTACAATTTAAATATTTATATATTTTCACTTAATTATAAAATAATCCGAGGCAATTGCCAGTCAGACTTTCTTTTCCAGGGTTTTGTACTTAATATATATTACTAGCTGAATGACCCGCCGCTCTGAGAATTCAATCTTTTGGCCCGCAACAAAGGCCGTCAGGCATCGGAAAAATAATTATATCTTCTAAAATACTTGAGATATCAAATTAATTTTTATTTCTCCTTCAAAAAATGAGTGAATATTGTATTGTATATTAAAGCAATTAAATTAAAATAATTTGAAAGTTTATCGAATCATCGAATTATTAATGAAAACTCTCATTATTAATAAGAAATCTCACTCAGTGTTGCCTTATTTCTAGACGCGTCGATAGAAACCTCCCAGACATATCATTCGATTCAAACTCACTGGAATTCAGGGATAGAATTTCAATGCTAGGCGTCACACTAGGGTCTGACCTTTCTTGGAATGACCATATCTCAAGCACTGCTAAAGCTGCAGCGCGCAAGCTTGGTCCCCTATTTAGGTCTAGGCGCTATTATACTCCCAGTCAACTTCTTACACTGTTTGAGGCTCAAATTCGCCCCTGTCTCGAATATGGCTCTCATCAGTGGAGAGGGGCCTCCAAGCATTCTCTTGCCACACTGGATGCAATTCAGAAGCGAGCAATTAAACTAATAGGAGACCCGGCCCTAACTAAATCAATCGACTCCCTGGCTCATCGAAGAAACGTTTCTGCTCTTTCCCTGTAATAGATACTATCATGGTGTCTGTTCAGTCGAGCTGAAATCAATTATCCCCCCTAAAGCCCTCTTTAAGAGAAACACGCGGTTTTCGAAAGGTCAGCACCCCTTCTCTGTCAAGTTGGATAAAAATCGAACAAGCGCTTTCGCTAACTCTTTTATTCCTATGACCTCCATAGACTGGAACTCGCTCCCACCCACCGTCTTCCCCGCGACATAACCTTCAGCTGTTTAAGACTAGTATCCACAGATACCTTCGACCCCTACCCAGCCCATAAAAACTCTTCTTCTTCCTCTTTTCACGATGGACTGGCCAACCCAGGGCTTTAGGGGATGCACCTTTTTTGGTGTAGCTCCTTCTCTCATCATTTTCATTAATATATATATATATATATATATATATATATATATATATTGAATATTTTATTTTTATGTGAAACTACAAAAATCTTTCCCCTAATTGTAATTAATATATTATAAGTAGAATAATGAATACTAAATCTAGACATTTTAAAATATATATTGGGTTAATTAAAGTGCATATCGATGGTGAAGGTTCTCAATCTCTTATGTCAATTTTTACGGTTTTTCAGTATTATTTTCCCTAAATTAAAATGCAATGTCAATTTTTAAGGTGTTTAAACTCCTGTCGTAATTTTTTAATTGAGCGGTGAATCGCAGCATAACAATAACTTGTAAATTTAAATTTATATAATTTGTATTAAGTTTATTTATGTTTTTTATATTTATATTTCCTTATATTAGATTTATAATTTTGTTCTGAATTTATAATTTAAATTTATATAATTTGTATTAAGTCTATTTGTTTTTTTATATTTATATTTACTTATATTAGATTTATGTTTATGTTCTGAATTTATTATAAGTTTATTTATGTTTTTTATATTTATATTTACTTATTTTAGATTTATATTTATATTGAATTTATATATTTATAATTCGTATATATGTGTTGTTTAGTTTGTATATATATTTTTTTTAAATTCATTTGGGCTATTTTGCACAATAAATTGTAAATAATCATATCTGGTGCATATATTTATATTTGTTTTTAGATTTTGTCTTAAAAAAGCCCTTGTTCATTTATATAATTCTATTGAAATGTGTCTAATAATCTTTAAGTTTTTTTTCCTATTCATTTATCATTGGACTTTGTTTTCTAATTATAATATGTTTATGTTATCATCTATCTTTCCTATTGTCTCCTTCAATATATAAAAATTCTGCTACTCTCGGCAAAAACTTTCAATTTAATTTCCTATTGTCTTTGTCATTTATACTTGATTTTTATGTTATTTTTTTTTCAAACTTTACTGTTTATATACATGTACTTGTGATTTGTAAAAAAGGGTGTGACTGCCCGTTAAATAAATAAATTAATAAAACCTATTTAAAATATATTTTTAATGCGGCCTACTGTAAACTTGGCTATTTTGACATAGGAGGTTGTGAATCTTCACCATCGATAGGCCTATTTCACACATATGCCGTTCCATCCGGTTCGGTTCCTTTTTGGCCGCTTCCGATAAGTATGATAACGGTGCTTCAGTTTCTATTCGGTACCTAATAGAAACCGTAGAGCACCGAATACCCTCTCGACACGTACAGGTTTCTATTAGGTACAAATACGTGTCCAGTGAACAGAAAGCAATCAACTCGTTCACACACGCTCGGTTCAGTTTCTATTTTAACCTGATAGCGAGTGGATGTCTCGGTCTCGTACAAAATTGTGCAAACTTAATTTTTGAAAGTTTTGACGCAGTTGATAAAATAAGCGGTTTACCAGATGTTGATGTGGATCGGCTGATTACTGCAGTGCAATGTAAACCTGTTAAAAATATAAGGATAAATTTATGAAAATGGTGTAGAATGCTCCAAAATCCTGCGGTAATGTGATGAGAGGGTCCTTCCAATGAATTCTAATAGTATTCCTCCTTCGTTTTTTAATTTTTCTATAGATAGACAACATGGCAACAACTTGCTTTCTCTCCATGATCACTACTGAGTGTACGAAAAAAAAACCTAATATGATCCGTATGAGAACCGTGTATGTGTGAAGGGGTTTCATTCGTTTTCGGTTGCACTGAACCGTATTTTGTGTGAAACAGGCCATATGGTAACTTCAGATAACGACAAAGCAGATCAGTTACCCATAGATAGTATAGTAAACTCAAACTCTATAGTGATCAAAGATAACAAGTTTTTAGATGCAGAAGCATGGCTTAAAGAAAGATTCCTAAAAAAGTAGAATGTGAAATTGAAAAGAGTGGCAATAAGATCGCCAAACTCATTAGGCTCGTGTATACGTCAATATCAGAACAAGTCATTGACAAGACAATTTTTATTTTATTTATTTATTTATTTATTTTATTTCAACGGCTAATGCCTAATATACAGTAATATAGTACAATCTTTATGAAACAATACATTATAACAATATTAATAATAAAAAGCAATATAATACATTATAATAACTTATAAAATAAGACAATAATAAAAACAAAATAATACATTAAAATTATGGGTATAAAATAAATTTTTTTTATAAAAATGACAAATATGCAGGGAAGTTAACTATTTGAGCCCTGAAAAAGTCAACAAAGTTGACGAAACTTTGACAATAAAATATAAATTACCTATCTGCATTAAAAAATACACTCCCCACTTTCCTATAAAACTATTAATAATTTAATAAATAGAGATAACTAATCAAAATAAATACAATACAATGTTCACTCATAGATTAGTGTTAGCTTTTTGAGCAAAATTGCAGCTCTGTTAATACTTAATGAGAAATCCAGAGGGTTTTCCAATCGTTGTGACAAATTATTGTAACATTGACTTAGTCTAAATTCAGGATTTGTTTTGGAGTGCCGACTGCAAGCTATCTCTCTATAAAATGGTAATCTGTTTCTTAATAAATAATTTGAACTGTGTATAGGAAATAGATTTTGAAGTTCTGATCATTTCACATGGTTGGACTTAATCTTATATAAAAATAAAACGTCAGAAGCAATCATAGAAGAGGAAACAGAAGACAGACAGAAAGTTTCAGCAGTATTTATTTATTTATCCAGAAAAATACACAACATACAATATGTCGTGTTCTATAGAGTTGACAAGTCAACTGTACATAGGACAGGATTAAAATCTTATCTATCTTATATTATATAGCTTATATAAAAATTAATAATTATTTAATTTTACAAAGAATTACAATAAATGAACCTACATTCCTAAACATTAGTTCACATTTGAGATTTACATACATATGACAGGGTGAAATCACAACGATCCGATCCATTTAACCAATTTTTTCTTCAATACTTACTTGTCACACGACAGATTTTTTAGATAATTTGGGAGTTTATTAAAATATTTAATTGCCACAAAATAGGCATTTTTTTGGCAATTGACTTATTAATCTTTGGCAGGACAATTGATCTATGTCTAGTTCTGCCACTATGTTCATTATACATCATAATAACAAACAACAGAGTTCACAATAAAAGAATCATCATACCCAAGACAGATTGCACCTTAATTTTTTTAATAAGTCTAGTCAGTATAGTGATAAGTGGTTTCGTTGCATTATCATATGACCCACCCACGCAATTATACCATAGTTACTCTTAAACAGAGCCTGATAAATTACCCTCATAGCCCTTGCATCCAATATTGCACATAACTTATATAATACAAAATTTATATATCTGGTTTTCTTGATAATTTGCTTATGTGATAGTTCCATCTCATATGACAATCTATATAGATTCCCAAATATTTACAATAGTTCACTCTTTTTATTTCTTTCCTATCAATATACCTACAATTTAATATCCACAGGTATACTATCTCGATAACAGCCAAAGGTCATGAAAGTCGTTTTATCTGTATTAAGTATTCAGGGATAAAATTTCAATGCTAGGCGTCGCTCTAGGGTCTGACCTTTCTTGGAATGACCATATCTCAACCACTGCTAAAACTGCAGCTCGCAAGCTTGCTTTCCTATTTAGGTATAGACGCTATTATACTCCCAGTGAACTTCTTACACTGTATAAGGCTCAAATTCGTCCCTGTCTCGAATATGGCTCTCATCTGTGGAGAGGGTCCTCAAAGCATTCTCTTGCCACACTGGATGCAATTCAGAAGCGAGCAATTAAACTAATAAGAGACCCGGCCCTAACTAACTCAATCGACTCCCTGGCTCACCTTTCTGCCCTTTCCCTGTACTACAGATACTATCATGGTGTCTGTTCAGTCGAGTTGAAATCAATTATCCCCCCTAAAGTCCTCTTTAAGAGAAACACGCGGTTTTTGAAAGCTCAGCACCCCTTCGCTGTCAAATTGGATAAAAATCGAGCAACAAGCCTGCTCAGCCAACCTGTCATCACTGTAGCTACCTCTTCCCAAGTTTTTCCCGAACAGAAGACAGCCGTGTCATCAGCATATGACACCAAACAATTTTCAGGCAGAATATTAAAGATTTCATTAATATAGACAATGAAAAGCAGGGGGCCAAGAGTTGTACCATGAGGTAGTAGAAGCATAATATTTATTTATTTATTCAAACGTCAATCGGCTTCATACTACAGGATTATACAATTCACATAATTAGACAACGTAAAGAAATAATAACATAAATAAAAGTAATAATAACAATAAGTACAGTCCCGAAAAATCTGCCAGAAGGGTGGCCGAGTTTGTGAAAATTCCTGGTTATCGGGAATTGGGTTAAAAAAAGAATAAGTACGAGTGTTTCCTCAGAAAATACAGTTCATATTCATATTGTTTGCTTGAGAATACAACAGAGAATAAACTGCCCAAATACCCTTAAACAAAGGAAAAGTACGTACTTTATGAAGGCATAAAGCTATCTATAATGAAAAAGGGTTATCGAGTGCCAAGTTTTAGGGACTCTACTGTATAAAATAAAGTAATAATATCTTAAACAAAACAAAGTAAAATAGGAAAATAAATCATTAACTCTCTGACTATGAGTGCACATGTCAAGACAAGTGAATAGCCAGCCTGACATTCCTCAGGAACTGTCAAGAACGTTTGACAGCTACCACCAAAGAAGTTTAGGTATTCTAAGTTTCCGATATTTGATTCGATCGCTAATCGAATGCAGATGATTTTTGTCAAATATTAAGTGAAAATAATATTCGAATTTATATATTTCTAACTTGAAATAGTGAAGTTAATTTTCTCATTAATACCTGATTTCAAATTCATTTGGTGATTCATATCAGTGTTTGATATAAAAAGTGTCACGAGGGCCAATCGCGAAATGATGCTGGATTATAGCTAAATGGATCACATCTTTTTCATTCTCTCTTGGTCCAGGCTTAAGACTCAGCAGACTCCAATAGCTTCAACCAGCAGTAGTCTCGCAATATATATCTTGTTTAAAATGCGCGATCAAAAACAATTCTCGTTAATGTGTTAATTATTCTTTGATATTTAATGAGAAAATTAACTTCACTATTTTAAAAGAGTATTTATTAATATATGTATGGCATGTTATTTTTTAATTTATTATAATTTGATTTTAGGATTTTTTTTGAAACTGGAGATGGGTATTATAAAATCAGAAAACTATCTTGATAGTATTTTATATTATTAGTTTAGTAAATCATTAATTGACAAACAGTTCATGGATTACGGTTTCGCAGACATTTTTTTTTTTTATGATATTGATGTGGGAAGGAGATACACCAGAAGGTGGATCCTCTAAAGGCCTGTATGGGCTGGCCCCTCCATCGTGAAAAGAACAGATTAGAAGGAAAAGAAGCAGTGACTTTTCAAAACCCTGAAGAAGGAGAGAATAGCCTCTGAAACGTCGGTTTTATGAATAAAAAGATAGTGTAAATTATCTTCTTTTTTTGGACTGCCTCATCGATATCCACTTATTATATAGAAAAGAAAGAAAGATTGTTTATGCGAATGTGCCAAATTTTTTTAAAATTTGTGTTTCTGTGATGGTCTTCAATGGTAACGAAGATAAAAAGAAAATTTAGACGCCGCACAGTGCGTAATTTCCATAATCTAGAGTATCTAGAGGGACAAAAGTCAAATTCTACATGAGTCTACACCGGAAAAAAAGTTATTTATATTCAAAGAAAACAAACCATATTACGTACCACTAAGGTTTATTTTCCAAGAACTTGCACCAGACAATTGAAAAAGGGTCAGAACAGCCGACTTCTCGAGTTGCATCGACCAAGCGCTCAAAGCGAACGCGTAATTCGGCTGAGTTTGCTCGTTGAATAAACTGTGTGTCTGCGCGCTATTAGTAATTGTGTTGTTATTTTGTTTTTGGGAGTTTTAAGGTAAGTTTCCATATATTGTTTTCTTAATATGTTTTAAAACTTAATCACGAGAGCAGCATTTGAACAGAGAGAGTTTAATTTTTAATCAAAATACTACTAAGTCAATTTGTACTTGAGTTTTAGTACATTATACCGAAATATACCGGTCCCTTATTATATTTATTCGAAAGAACTACTTATTAGCTACTGAAAAAACGTCCATTTGTTTGCGCTTATTTGCGCAACTGATAGAATTTCTTTTTTTTTCAGAATGGCTTTGCAAATTTCGCGGAGAAAATTTTTCGACGTTTGGTTTGCTAACGCAAAAGAAAAAAGAACGGATGCTTTATTAAGTCACATATTTCAAGAACTTGGTAACCCGTACTTTTTGGATTACGTTATAAGAAGTTTAAAAGTGACTATCAGAAGTTCTTGTCAAAAAATCGAAGAAAAATGGTCGAAGTCGGACAGACACCGAGATCGTTTCCTAAACACAAATTCTGCGTGGTTAGAAGGAAATGTATCGCTGCCTGATATTGCCACTGAAGCGTTCGAAGGTGTGTCACTATCTGGAACCAGTTCGGGTTAGTTCGGAAGACAGAAAAAAGACTTCGAATGCTCGAGCACCAAAACAAAAAGTGAATTCAACACCTTCTTAAAACATCGACACTGGAAGAGATATCGATGGCAACCGAAGTACAACTTCGTAAGGAAGGAAAAAAGGATTCAGCTACAATTGTAAAAGAACTTTGTCAGTTTTCGCCTAGAAGAGGTACTGTTATGAAGAAAGTGCGGCAGTGTTTAGAGAGCTCAAAACCAGTTGGACTTTCGGCAGATCAAGCTCTCGCATTAATGATCGATGCGAATCTCTCGACACACCAATATCATGCTATATGGTAGCAAGTTAAAGGAATTAACAAACAAATGTATCCACCTTACTATAGAGTTAAAGCGGCAAAACAATTATTCTACACTAGTGGCATTAATTTCACAGAAACGCAGGCCGAAATTGAGTTGCAAAGTCTAATGGATCACACAATCATACGATTATGTAAATTGCAAGAAGATGTACTGAAGACTATAACTAACTTGAAAGGTCTGGATATGAGTGTGAAATGTGGTTGTGATAGAGCGCAACAAAATAAGTACAAACAAAAGTTTTCTGAAGAACATTGTAGTGATGAAAGTTTATTCAGCATATCTCAGCATATTGAAGAATCTCATTGTTCGGACTGAATTCGTAGGAATTCAATGTTAGGAATTATCATTTGTATTCGATTATTTAAACTAATCTCCCTAGTTAATAAATCGTTTTCTTGTAAGTTCGAATAATTGTTTTTTTTCGTTGTGTATTGTCATGTTTTTGTTATATGTTATGTATATAATGTTGCAATATATGTCTGAAACCTTGAGAACGTCTTTAAATTTCATTCAATACATTTTATCGCATAGCAAACTTCTATAGTTTGTAATCAGTAGAGATTGTGGTGTTGGTGCAAGGTGAAACATCTTTAATAAAGATAAGAGTAAATAGATATTTTATTTAATATGGATTTACTATGAGTTAAGGATACTGGGTCACTTATTTATACAGTTACCTTCTGTATTTCCTGAAGATGGGTTGATAGCCCGAAATATATATATTGAAAAAGAAAAAAATTTTTATATCTTTTAATTTTTTAATTTTAATGTGAAATAAGTGACCCAGTATCCTTAACTCATAGTAAATCCATATTAAATAAAATATCTATTTACTCTTATCTTTATTCTATAGTTTGGGCTTAAGACTTTTGTCCCTCTAGATTATGGAAATTACGCACTGTGCGTCGTGTGTCTAGATTTTCTCTCCCATAAGAATATGTTTGTTTATCAAAGATGGCGAGCGCCTCTAGCGGCCTCTGATTTTCTATCAAAAACAAACAATCGAATTAATGTTTATTTATTTTTAAATTCTTTCAATGCCAGCCTTTTAAAATTGGTGCTTTCTCGATGGTGCTGCCATCTTCCATGACAACGATAACGAAAATATTGTGAACAATTTTTCTAATTTTGAAGCCAATGTCTGACATGTCAATTTAAATATTTATCTGAATATCATACGATATTTCTGAATTTCTATAAGAATCCCTGGTTTTCTGAAACATTTCATTCGCAGACGCAATTGAAAACCCGGGCTGTTCTTATTGATTTGTGAAAAATTGTTTTCTTTCAGAAACCGGTCACCCAAAATCAGCCATTCTGCTTTCGTTTTTGAAATACTGTTCCCCTTGGGAAATACTTTTTATTTCAAAACAAATTTTTACAAAAATGCCTTCAGAAAATATAATGTATTCGGAAAAATATTATGACGAAATTTATGAATATAGGTAAGTGAAGAAATGTATTCTACACTCACGATCAAAGAAATAGAATCACCTCCATTGCGAGTTATTAAATGTAATTTTCATTCTCAAATATAATAATATAATATATTTCCATTAGGTTATCATTCTACATTTATTTTATGCCTCCTCTACACTATGAGCCAACTTGGGCCAACGTCAATGTTTAGAGGGGGTTTGCTTGTATTGGTCATTGGTTGACACAGGCGATGAGATTGGCAATGGTTGGCCTTCGGAGCGGTTTTTTCGATATATCAGAGGGTCAATGTTACGCAAAGAAAGTACCCAGTGGCTAGGTCCGTTTCCACAAGGCCATAGACATTGGACCAAATCTTGGGCAATTCTACGGTAAATGTGGCCCCGCGATCTGACGATGGATTCTTATAGTACTCACCAAAATAAGAAGAAAATGAAGAATACTATTTTTGGAGATTTCGCTTAGTTTTCAAGATATCGAGTTTAAAAATACTGTTTTTTTATTTATTTTCTTTTATTTCTCATTTGTTTTTTTTTGTAGAAACCACGACAACCGTATAGTCGGAGAGCCCATGACCCATGAAGTTTTTGATTCAAGTAGATATTTCACCTAGAGGTATTAATAGCATAGATGAGTAGGGAATCGGGTGTTTGCCTGATCAACCTGGGTACTGCTACTACTGCGCATAGGAGAAAGTTGTAAAAAAATGTTCGCCAAAAAAAAGTGTTTGATTCAAAAGCCAACAAATACTATTCGACAGATTCATAAATTAATTCCTGTGAATCCATTGTAATAGACTGATGAAGAGGGCAAAGCCCTCGAAACTATAGTCTCGTTTTAAATAAATAAAATTTATAATTCCAGCAGAAGACACACTCTTTTATTGTCTCCTTCAACTATTCGACAGTTAAGTTGATTTTAAATTAAAAATTAACTAAGCCAGACACTTTTAGGGGGAGCAACACTAAGCCAGACAACCCTAAAGTTGCATTTTTTTTATTTGAAAAAAAGCAACTTTAGGGTTGTCTGGCTTAGTGTTTCCCCCCCTAAAAGTGTCTGGCTTAGTTAATTTTTAATTTAAAATCAACTTAACTGTCGAATAGTATTTGTTGGATTTTGAATCAAACACTTTTTTTTGGCGAACATTATTTTACAACTTTCTCCTATGCGCAGTAGCAGCAGGTAGATCAGGAAAACAGCCGATTCCCTACTCATCTATGCTATTAGTGCCTCTAGGTGAAATATCTACTTGAATCAAACACTAAAAATGGGTCATGGGCTCATGGACTAGTAGTATCACGGGTTCTGTGTGGCGCGGCGCCACGCGAAGCTATCTAACGACGGATTCTTTTAGAAAATGAATATTAATTAAAAAAATAAGTAGTAAATGCCCACAAAAATTCAAATATGTAAAAGTCGCTGCCGGTTCGGTTAAGATATATTCAGTTCGGCTCGGTTCGGCTCGTATATCTTAACGCCAACCTAATCGCCTAAAAACCAGCCCGAAATGAAGATATACGAGCCGAACTGAATATATCTTAACCGAACCTTTCAAAGTTTGTTGGGGAACCCATTTTTTTAATATAAATGAACCGAAATGATGAATAGAACCGAACCTCTGAAAACTTGTAAAAGTGAAAATTGCCAACGCCCACTGGCGCTCACTTGAGACAATTTGAGACATCCCAAACCATAAACTCAATTTCAGTTCAAATTTCTAGTTTAAAATTTTATTTTTACTTTCCTACTTATTTTGTCAGTTCTAAAAGAATCCGTCATCAGATAGCGACGCTACACGGAACCACGGTGATACTACGGTTTCCGTGGTTTCTATAAAAAAAACAATTGAAAAATAAAAGAAAAATAAATACAAAAAACACTATTTTTTATACTGGATATCTCGAAAACTAAGCGAAATCTCAAAAAATGGTATTCTTCATTTTCGTCTTATTTTGGTGAGTACTATAAGAATCCATCGTCAGATCGCGGCGCCACAGATACCGTAGAATCCCCAACTCTTGGACCAGTGTGTGGAAGCACCGTCAAATTAACTCGTTTTACTGGTGGCCAACATGGTCAACATGTTTGGCTCACGTTGGGCCATAGTGTTAGAGGGCTCATTAAATGCTGAAAAATGAAACTTAAAGAAAAAATCTTTAAATTTCTAATAGATTTCAAAGAAACATACCAAGTACCATTGAATTAATGAAAAGAGAGTTGATTCCATTTCTTTGCTCGTGAGTGTAGTAATTATTTGTGATTTACTGTCATTTGAACAAATTATATTAATAATAATATAATAATCAAGAATCAAGAGACCACTTGTTTTGTTTTGGGATGAGGTATATGTTTTTAACTTTATTTTTTTACATATGATATGTCTTCAACATCCCTTTTCTTAGAAACTTCATAAAGCAGCGCTATTTGAAGAAACACTCTCATTGCTCTCAGATAACTCTCATTGATTTTTCATCAACAGAGTTTGATTATATCATACACGATAGGCAATACGGCTTCATGCAATCTCGGTTGACCGGTGACATCCTAGCGTATGTAACTCATAACTGGAATAAAACCCTGGAGGTCGGGAATGAGACCCTCGCGATAGCTTTAGACATTTCAAAGGCCTTCGATATGGTCTGCCACAAAAATCTTCTTGCCAAACTGTCCTCCGTCGGCCTTGCACCGAAACTCTGTAAGTTTTCTTTCAGACCGTTGAATTAAGGTTGTCATCGATGGAATATTATATTCCTCCTTCCACACCAACGCTGGAGTTCCTCAGGGATCGGTTTTCTCCCCTACGCTTTTTCTTTTCTATATCAAAGACCTTCTAAACTTGCCCTCCAATCCGGTACATTGTTACGCAGATGATAGCACCCTACATAACGCCCCTGCATCGCATAAAAACCGTGCAGACGTTGTCTTCTCAATTAATTTAGACTTACAAAGACTTAAAAACTGGGTATTCCAAAACTTAGTTAACTTCAATGCAGTGAAAACTCAGTGTTGCCTTATTTCTAGGCGCGTCGACAAAAACCTCCCAAACATATCATTCGATTCAAACTAATTGGAATTCAGGGAAAAAAATTTCAATGACAGGGGTAACTGTAGGGTCTGTTTCATGGAATCATGCAATTAAACTAATAGGAGACCCAGCCCTAACTAACTCACTCGACCCCCTGGCTCACCGAAGAAACGTTTCTGCCCTTTCCCTGTACTACAGATACTATCATGGTGTCTGTTCAGTCGAGCTGAAATCAATTATCCCCCCTAAAGCCCTCTTTAAGAGAAACACCCGGTTTTCGAACGCTCAGCACCCCTTCGCTGTCAAATTGTATAAAAATCGAACAAGCGCTTTCGCCAACTCTTTTATTCCTATGACCTCCAGAGACTGGAACTCGCTCCCAGCCACCGTCTTCCCCGCGACTTATAATCTTCAGCTGTTTAAGACCCGTATCCACAGATACCTTCGACCCATACTCAGCCCATAAAAACCCTTCTTCTTCTTTTCACGATGGAGGGGCCAACCTAGGCCTTTAGAGGATGCACCTCTTTCGTTCTATCATCATTTTCATTTAAAAAAAAAAAAAAAAATTCAAAAAATATTTGGCACATTCACATAAACAATTTTTCTTTCTTTTCTTTTTATATTAACAATTATATTAGATATAAAACAGAAATAACTTATTATATAGAAAAGAAAGAAAAATTGTTTATGTTAATGTGCCAAATATTTTTTTGAAATTTGTGTCTCTGATGGTCTTTAATGGTAACGAAGATACAAGATAATTTAGACGAATGTGTGACGTGACTATTTGAAGCCCTGAAGAAGTCGGCAAAGTCGACGAAACGTTGGCTGATAAATAAAAAAGTCACAGATAAAAATTTGTCCATATTTTCCTATTATAAACTTTCAAACTCGCATTGGTCTTTTTTTTATTTATAAGAAACACTCACAATGATCATTCTTTTATAAGAAACAATCTCATTGATCTTTCTTTTATGAGACCCTAATTGATTTTTCGGTTGCATCTTTTGATTTTATATAAGAAACACTTTCGTTGATTATTCTATAATAAAAAACATTCATATTGATTTTTCTTATGATATCAAAGTCTTGAAAGTTTCTTTTTGCCGAGAGTAGCAGAATTTTTATAAATTAAAAGAGACAATAAAATAGTGTACAGTGGTGCCTCACACAACGAACTTAATTCGTTCCAGGAGCAAGTTCGTAATGCGAAAAGTTCGTTATGTGAAACGCGTTTTCCTATATAAATACATGTTAAAAAAAAAATTCTTTCTGTAGCGTAAAATATGCAAAGATGACATAAAAAAAGATTTTTTGTTATTATTTTTATTTAGATACATACATCTAAAAACATAATTTTTTTAATTTTAAGACAGTCTAAGTAGAGTCTACCGAATCTTGCACATCTTCATCCATTTTCTGCTTTTTGGCCGATGGTTTCATGAAAAACGTGTCCAAAGTCGTTTGTTTTTCTCTTCAACATCTGCCGGAAACAATGGACAAGAGTATCGGAGTAAAGATCGTTGATCCTGTTTGCTTCAGCTGAATCCGGATAGTGGGCATTGGTAAACTCCTGAACTGCTTTCCATTTGACCAGGATGTTCTTGATGTCAGCAGTTGGGATTGGTTGATTGTTTGATTGTTGATCCTCGTTATTAGATGACGCTTCCCTTTGAGCATTGTCCTGTTGCAGGACCAGAAGTGCTTGGAGCTCTTCAGTTGTCAGCTCTTCTTCGTGTTCCTCAATAAGCTCCTCTACATCCTCTTCCTCTACCTCTAATTCCAGCCTTTGGGCCACTGTGATGATGTCCTTCACCACTTCTGTGTCATCAACAACTGCTTCTTCCTGGGTCCACGAAGGCACAAGCATCTTCCAAGCAGAAATGAGGGTCCTTTGTGACACTTCGTGGAAGAGATCGTGGAAGCTCGGGCGACTTCGTTGTGTGAAGCGAAGTTCGTTGTATGAATCATGAAATGAACGAATAGAAAGTTCGCTGTGCGAGGCGTTCTTTATGCGAGGCACCACTGTATCTTCTGAAATAATAAATTTTTAATTTATTTAAAAAGAGACTATAGTTTCGAGGGCTTTACCCTCCCTCTTCATCAGTCTATTACAATCGATTCACAGGACTAATGAAGAGGGCAAAGCCCTCGAAACTAGTCCCGTTATAAATAAATTAAAAATTTATTATTCCAGCAGAAGACACACTCTTTTATTGTCTCCTTTAATATCAAAATCTTCTAGATACTATCGGCCAGGAGCTGCCCCTTTCACGCCCTCTCCCCCACAATAAATAAATTTTCATTTTTTACTTATATTTCTCTCTTGCTTTATTAAAAGGATATTATGAATTTAAAACAAAATTTTTTTGCTCTTGAATAGGATAAGTCAACGTTTCTCAAACTATGGTCTGCGGACCATAAATTGGTCCTCGAGGTCTGGCCTTAAAAAAAACAGAAGAGAAAATAAAATTCAATCGTCTTTCACTTATTTTATGAAATTTATTAAAAAAATGATAAATTTGCTTTCGAAGAGAACAAGAATAAGGTGACGCAGATCTGTTCTCATTTAAAAGTGGTCCCCACTTCAAAAAAGTTTGAGAACTCTCAACTAAGTAATAAACAGGCTATAATTTCTAAAATTAAATTATTAACTTTAAGCGTGAGGTCGGGGTCAATTACCTAGTGGCCGTACTGCCTACTGTTATTGGTATTATAAATTTTCTAATTTCCTCCCATTACCCTTTTGAAAATTTTCAAAATACGGAACATTCACTAATTTCTATTTAAACTAAATGCAATCCCGAATTATCCATTAAATATGTGTGGTCCATAGACCATTACCTAATTTTGACTGTCTAGGATCCTCGACAGGGTTTAAAACCATAATAACTATAAATATGGATTTATTTTTAAATCTCGAATTTTATTCAAATTTATTAGTAGGGTTGGATAGATTTTTTGGCATTTGGTATATATTTCCGTGGGGAGAGGGGGTGAATGATATCATCTGTTAAGGATGGGAAATGTTAATTTATTAAAGCATCTTTTTTCTTAATAAAAAAATTAATAAATAAAGGAGCCAAAAAGAATTGTTAAAAATTATTAAATCCAATCTTAATTAGGTTAAGTGTTTGAATTAATTAACAAGTTTATTTTTATGGTGATCCAATTTTTACTTTATCCAATGCGAAGCATGGGGAAAGTATTGTCGCTCTCGCGGCAAGCGCGGCTTCAAAGGGTCCTCAGGTAAAGACTACGGAACCCATGGTCTCGATTAAGGTCACAAATTGTAATATTCAATTAGATTGAATTTTAGCACGTGACGGTTTTGCCAAAAATTACCTGGGATCTCGTCGAGAGGCCAAAAAGAGCTGATTAGTTTTTGGTACATATCTGCCCACAAACATTAGTATTATACAACATTATTTATTTCAGTACTTTTTTAGTTTTTTCTAAATATCTTTAAAATGACTTAATCAATTTTGATGAAATTTAATATCCTAATTAAGTACCTTGGGGACGACAAAAAAGGTTAAATAAAGTTTTTAGTAAAATTATATTTTAAAGTACTTTATAAGACTATATAAGACTATATAAGATTTTTAAATTCTTTAAAATTTATTCATTTGATCTGTTTAATATAGGACTCATTTAACCTAACTAAGTAAGAGTGGATAGGCTTCTCTCTGTGAAATGCTAAAAATTTGGGAGGAAAGTTTATAAGTTACCATAGCAACTGCGTTCTTTTCTTATCCGTTACCTTTGCTGAAGACATAGAGGGATCGACTTTAAACCAAAAATAGCGATTGATTCTCATCTAGTACTTGAGGAATAACTATTCTATATTGAATTTTTGAAGTTTCGGTTTTTATTGGTAACCATTGCTGAAGACATAGAGGAATCGACATAAAGTCAAAAATAGCGATAGATTCTCATCTATTACTTGAGGAATAACCATTCTATATTGGATTTTTGACATTTCGGTTATTATTAGTAACCATTGCTGCAGACATGGAGGAATCGACTTAAAATCAAAAATAGCCATCGATTCTCATCTAATACTCGAGGAATAACAATTTTACATTAGATTTTTGACGCTTCGATTATTATTGGTAACCATTGCTGAAGACATGGAGGAATCGGCTTAAAATCAAAAATAACGATCGATTCTTATCTAATACTAGAGGAATAACCTTATTGCATTCCATTTTTGATGTTTTGACTATTAATGGCCATGTTGGCCTGGTCGATTCCTCCATGTCTTCAGCAATGGCTACCAATAATAATCGAAGCGTCAAAAATCTAATGTAAAATTGTTATTCCTCGAGTATTAGATGAGAATCGATGGCTATTTTTTATTTTAAGTCGATTCCTCCATGTCTTCAGCAACGGTTACTAATAATAACCGAAACGTCAAAAATCCAATATAGAATGGTTATTTGAGAATCAATCGCTATTTTTGAATTAAAGTCAACATGAACTGCAAATTGCAAGTGATATCTGATTAATAATAAAGGATTAAACATATTGTTTTTTTATTGTTAAAGGATAAATAATTAATATATCCAGTACACACCAAGCCAGCAAAACATATTAATATTTCAAATGAATTTGGATAAAGTTTAACAACGATCCGTTGCAGTTTATTTATATAGTTACAGATTTTTAGGTAGATTTCGAATGAATTTGGATAAAGTTCAACAACGATCCGTTGCAGTTTATTTAGATAGTTACAGATTTTTAGGTAGATTTCGAAGAAATATACCTATAGCCCTCACTCTAATGGTGCGACTTTCGAAAAATTTCATCATAGTTTTTCCGATCATGGCCCCTAGACCCCAAAACCCCCCTCCATTCAAAAGTTTATATATTTTTGGGGAGGTATGTATCACAATTTTGTGGGTGGGCTGCAGGCCGCAACGTTCAACCGATTACAATAAAATTTGGCACAAAATTTAGTCTTTCAGTAAACAAGAACTGATTAGCTTTAGGTGATTTCAGCCCCAAGGGGGTGGAAATGGTGGGGGGTTGAAATCTTTAAAAATTCATAACAAAGTTTTAAAATGAATGATACCAGTTTGGTTGCAAATGGTTAATATTCTACTAATTAACCTCTACAACCTGGGTCTGAAAAGTTTTTGATTGGAGCAGTCTAAAGGGGGGTAGAGCCTCTTCAAAATCTACCTCCTCCTACGGCCTGCCGCAGGGATTTTAATATTTCACTATGCCTTCTTATATCCTTATCACTCACTTCGTGTTATGTTTTCTAAAAAAATAGAGAGTAGAGGTGGACTATGCACTTCTTAATTCACTAAAACATAGTTTACATTATTATTAACTGAGCTTTATCTTCTATTCAAACATAAAACCATTTGATTATTTATTTGGTTAATTTACAGAGTACATGTATGGCCTTCTGGCTCTATCCCCAAGCACTGAAACCATTCTAGTATTATGAATTTTATATGACATGCAGAATTTATTAATTGAAAGTACTCTTCTGTTTGATTGCATTATGTTCCATATATTCAGCTCGGTTGAACTAATCGGACTAAAAACCCAGATGAATCGAACATAATTCACTCGAACTAACCGAACCGAATCGGGCTTTTTTTCGATCTGAACCGAACTTGATTACTACGAACAATTACACTATATCAGTAATTGCTTGCCTTCTGGTAATTATATGAAGTGCACATTAAGCACTTTCCTTTCTTTGCGTTGTTCTAAGGGAAGGCTAAGCTAATTAAGCGTAGTCTTCTGAAATGAATAACAAGCTTATTTACTAATATTCTTAAACATCATCATCATTGAGTATAGAGTCCTATTACTGTCTCAACGCAACCGTTACAACTCAACTCTATCCCAAGGCAACTCTTTCACTTCTCTAAAAGTCATACATCCCATCTCCTTCATTATTTGGGGAAAGTTCTGTATTCTAGGTCTTCCTTTTTTCCCTTTTTTTACACATGACCTTCTAAAATATCCCTAATCAATCTCCCGTCTTTAATTCTTTAAGTCTTAAATTCTTCCAAAGAGATCTCTTTTCTCTCATTTTATCAATAACTTCCTTATTTCTAATCTTCATCTTCTCCGATACCACGGCATTTCAATCCCCAGTACCCTTCTTTCTATCTCTCCAAACATCCACGTTTTACATCCATATATGGCGATGCTCCATACAAATGGCTTCAACGAATCTTTCCATTTTCTAAACTGATAGAAGAGGAACATAATAATTTTTAATGTAAAGATTTAAGCATCTTTTTTTGAGTTTCTTTTTTTGAAGAAAGATGGAATTTTTTCAAAAATCAACCCAGGCTAGGTAAATAAACATTATAATATTAAGAAGTGAATTTAATTTTATTTAGGAACGAATCAAAGATTTTAGTAGAAATATTTTTACATTACATATCAGAGGGCTTCGTCCCCTCGGAATCGAACCCAAGCGCTAACTAGCTTACCGGGCCCCCGTTAGCCAAACCCTTAAGACGAATCTCTTTCCGATATGCAACATATAGGTATAAGAAATAAACCAACAGATTTTTCACTCCTTTCAACTCCAAGGGCAAAATCAGGCTAAACTGAAAAAAGTTCCTAAATAAAATTAAATTCACTTATTATGGTTATTTACCTAACCTGGGTTGATTTTGGAAAAAATTCCTTCTTTCTTCAAAAAAAGAAACTCAAAAAAAAAAAATACTTGAATCTTTTCATTAATTTTTTATAAAAAAGGGGCCCCACACTGAACACTTTTTTCAGTTTAGTCTGATTTTTTGCTTTCCCCTTCAAGTTGAAAGGAGTGAAAAATCTTTTGCTTTATTTCTTATATATGTTGCGCATATCGGAGAGAGATTCGTCTTAAGGGTTTGGCTAACTTCCCGGCAAGCTAGTTAGCGCTTGGGTTCGATTCCCGAGGGGACGAAACCCTCTGATATGCAATGTAAAAATATTTCTACCAAAATCTTTGATTCGTTCCTAAATAAAATTAAATTCGCTTCTTAATAATAATTTTTGTTTTTAATTTTGAATTAAACCTCATTTTAGTTTGAGTAAGATTTTACTTCCCAGCTTGAATTAATCTTAAACTTGTTATAATATCCTTGATACGACCTTTGAATTATTTTTTACAATATTCATATTTGTTTATTAGTGTACATATTTGAAATATAAGACAAATAATTAAACAAATGGGAAGTAAAACAAAGGGAAAAGGAAACTTATTTTTGTTTTATTAAATAAATAATTTCTATTAATTTCTAGAGCAGGGGTGTCCAACACGCGGCCCGCATGTGGCACAGCACTGCAATGAATGTGGCCCGATATAAAATTATAAATTTCTTTAAAACATTAAGATTTTTTTTTATATATTTACTGGAAAACATATCTGAAACAATTTGACCTAATTTTCTTTCTTTTTAAATAAGAAGAAATTGGACAATCTCCCCAAAAATTTTCGAAAATAAAAGGACAGATTTTAGATTTTGAATGTGACAAAATATATATCAAGATTTCCGAAAAAATAATCACAATTTTGTCATATTTTGACTCCATTTTTTTATTAGATATAAATAATTTTAAGATAATGTTACATCATTCATATCCATAGTAAATTTATAACAGGAATAGTAGGGAATTTGATAAAATTAAAAACAGGAGGAAGTCAAAATAAATTGATGAAACCCATTAAAAAAAAGTATGTTTTTAATTTTATCCAATTCCCTACTATTCCTGTTATATATTTTTAAGATATTTTTCCTTCTCTGTCATGGTGGATATCATTATACTACATTATAACTTTTTTTTAATTAAAAAATATCATTAGAATTAGGATATTTTGTCTTTGTTTTTACTTCAAATGCGGCCCGTTTAAGCCAAAAGGTTGGACACCCCTGTTCTAGAGTATAATTTGAATGTTAAATTAATAAGCACCATCATGTTTCTTTTTACATTGCTAATTTGATTTCGTTTGATTTTTTTCAGGCACGTGATTCTCCCATTAGACATTGCTAAGAATGTACCAAAAGGCCATTTGATGACAGAGACCGAATGGAGAAATCTTGGAGTGCAACAAAGTCCTGGATGGATTCATTATATGAACCATTCCCCTGGTATAAACTTTTTCTTTACTTATTTATTAAGAAAGATGTTAAATTTGAAAAGATTTTTTTACCGAAACTAGCAGAGTTGCTTGTAAAGAAGAAATGAGTGTCCTCTGCTTGATGCATCGAATAAGATTATATATCAGTGACGTGCGGTTCATGGATGCAATGGATGCGGCGCATCACTAAAATTTCAAAACATTTAGAGTATTTTCATACCGTGTCAAAAAAATCTAATGATAAATTTGAAAAATAACGAAAAATTCAATAATGCCCTTCTTATTCGATGAAATTTGCAAAAAGGAGCGACGAATAAAATACAATTAAAAAAATGAAGGGTTCTTTTTTGGACAGCTTCCTCTGGTTAAAAAGTCACCGTCCACAACTGCAACATAATATATATTGATTTATATAGGGGTTTCTTTATTGCATCAAGCAGAGGACGTCCTCATTGATTTCCTCTTAAAAAACATTTAAGAATGATCAAATGCTTTTGAAGTGTTTTCCAATTGTATCAGTGATTATGAAACTGGCTCAAGTATATATAATATAACATACATGAGTGGTTTTATTGAAAGTAGTTTAAGTGCAATTTTGAAAAAAATTTATCTTTTAGTTAGTCATAGATGTCTTCTGTTCATATTTATAAATATGTACACTGTCAATGATATACAATATCTTAATAAATTCCCCAAAAGAAATATATAATCTTTATTTTTAAAATTGAAACTATCCTTCACTGATAAATCAACCCCCTAGCCTAAACTTTGAACTAGAGAGTTGAAATTTACTGCTCGTATATTTTAAAGGGCCTCCACAACTCCCCTTATAGCCCTCCAATCCTCCCACTTAGGATCCGGTTGAGTGGCTCAGGGTGTGGCCACAGCAAAACGGTGTGAAATCTTAGTATGCTGCGACCAAGAATAAAATAATAATAACAACAAAAAAAAAGGAATACCGCACGTCGTCCAAACAATAAAAATAAATAAATAAATACACTGGGAAGAATAAATAAATAATCAAATAAATAAAACAAAAAAATAAATAGTTAGAATATGTCACTGGGTTTGAAGAAATTGTTGTTAAATTATTTAAAAATAAATAATTTAAAAAACAGATAAATAAGTAGACAGGAAGTTGCCGTAGTCATGGAATAATATGTATAAATATCATATTAATAAATAAATGGAATTATACCACTTTCAAATAAAACGGCTCATATATAGATTTTGAGATATGTAATATTTTGCAATATATACAATGTTTTAATTCTCTACACAATTACAAATCTATCTCTGAATCCAAATTTTCTATGATTTTTCCAAACTAACTTCACATTATTGTACTTTAAATGGACACAAAATATGACTTAAATTCATTTTTTGTAGATTTTTGATTTGGACCACTTTCATAGTCACTGCCATAATCCTCCACTTCTACCTGAAAAGAGATAGTATTAGTAATTGACTTTGAATATAATCTGCTGAACCACGTAAAAATTTTACGGCCTTGTTTTAGCAAATGTAGATTTTAAAAGCAGGATATTTTTTTATCCCATAAAAATTGCTTGCTTGAGCTTCAAGTACAGGTAGCTACGTTAATCTGAAATCCAAAATTAAAAACATAAAGGTGAAGGGTTCGAATAAACGGGGTGTTCTTTTTTCTTTTTTGATTAAGAATTTATAAATGAATCGTAAATAAATATATTATAAAATAAATTATTGTTTGTTTTATTGTTTATATAAAGATACAATACTTTAATAACAAAAAAGGGCTTATTAATATTCCAAACTTTTTTCTGATTGCTTAAATCTTTTCAAAGATAAAGGGAGAATTTCTGCCCAAACGTTTGGAACATTATTAAATGTTTTTATGATTGCTATTAAAGAATTGTATCATTTATATATGCAAATATATATATATTTTCTTTTTTAATCTATACCTTTTGAACTCTGAATTGACATTCATCAAAATGGGATTGAAGAATTTCAAATTGGAATTATTCATCATCACTATTCATTGTGTTCGAAATGAATTAATTCCATTTTGAAATCGTATTAGTTTATTTTGAATATGATTAATATCAATTTCAAGTAAAAATGTATAGTATTAAACTCCATATATTAAACTACAAATATACCATATATGTACATAAATTTTATTTTTTAATCTATACCTGCACAACTTTAAATTGGCATTAATCAATTTCAAAATGGAATTAATCATTGTGTTTAAAATCATTTCGAAATTATATTAGTTCATTTTTAATATGATCATTTTGAAGTTAAAAGGAAGAATAATAAACTATATATACAGGGTGTTTCACAGAACTCGTTCATTAAATGTTTTAATGGAAGGAGTTGAGAGAAAATTTTTAACTTTCTGCTTTGCCACAATTCCTATCAACTTTCTTATTTTCTATGGAACGCCCCAAATATTTTTGCATCATTAGACTAAGTGTTAAAAAACTAAGATTATTTTGTATAATGCACTTGATGTCTAAAATGTATAATTTCTGAGATATTTTAGATAGTTTGTAAAATCTACCCATTTAGCGTTCATCTTTAAAAATTATTAAAAATTAAACTATTGTTTGTAGAATTGATTTGATCAATCAGAACTCTTAATAAGACATTAACGAATCTTATTTAATCATAAAAATTCAAATTTTATATTCAGGATGACCATAATAATCGTTTATTTCTGAAAATCAAAAAGTTGTTACTACTCAATTTTTTCCAATGGAACATGGCATAAATTTTAGTATTTTTGATTTCTACATAAAAATCCAATAGGAGCTTATTATTCCCTATACCTAAAATGTTTATTATTCCCTATACCTAAAATGAATAGTTTTTTAAGTAACAAATATTTTAAATTTCACTCGTCTAGATCTAGATCATACTCTTTGATATCTTTGTTAATTGATAGGTATAAATGTATAAATAATTAAGATCTGGACGAGTGAAATTTAAAGTATTTTTTATTTAAAAAACTATTCATTTTAGGTATGGGGAATATTTAATTATTATTAATTTTTAAAGATGAACGCTAAATTGGTAGATTTTACAAACTATCTAAAATAACTCAGAAATTATAAATTTTAGACAACAAGTGCATTATACAAAATCATCTTAGTTTTAAACACTTAATCTATGATGCAAAAATATTTGGGGAGTTCCATAAAAGATAAGAAAGTTGATGGCGATTGCGGCAAAGCAGAAAGTAACTTTTAAGGAGTTCGGTGTTGGTTCTAGGTGACACATTTTAATATAATAATAAAACTTGAGTAAGATACGAGGTAGATTTCACAAAAAAGAAATGCCTGCTTTATACAACAACAACAATTTAGGTTCCCCATTAATTAACAATAAAATAGACAAAATTGATAAATTAGACAAATCAGGAGTGTATAAATTAACTTGTCAAGATTGTGATGCTTTTTATATAGGGCAGACAGGCCGCTCATTCAAAATACGTTACTCCGAGCATGTAAGAGCTCTTAATCATCTCAATAAATCCGATAACATTAATTTAGATTCGACCTCAGCCTTCGCAATTCACTTACATGAATCCAACCATTCAACCTCTAATAATAACCTTATTCCCATTCATTTCGAAAGAAAAGGCCTTAAATTGGATCTCTTAGAATCCACCGAAATAAAAATAGCCCTCTCTAATAATTCAAATATTTTAAATAATCAATTGGAAGTGTATAAAAATACAATTATTGATTATATGTTATAATAAATTAACTAAACATTCCTTCCATTGTTCGCACATTGAATATACTAAATTGTACTCTCTCATGTACCTTTCAAGTTGTACCTTCTCAGGTACTTATCCATTCGTTATTATAACAGCACGTATAGCTTCCTTTCAGCCAGTTCAAATCTCAATAGAAAATATTAATTCTTAGAACAACTCCTCTTCCCCTACTTTCCCCTCACCACATACATTTAAAATTTTTTTAAAAATTGTTACTTGTAAAACTATTTTTCCAATATATAATCAGTTTTCTTAGACTCCTGATGATGGGCTAACCCCCGAAATATATCGAATTCAAAACTCAATTTTGTTTTATTTCTTTTTTGTGAAACCTACCTCGTATCTTACTCAAGTTTTATTATTATAAAGCAGAAAGTGTCCAAAAGTTGTTAATAATTTATTTAAAAAGAGCATATTCCAAAACATAAATATGTCAAAGTTCAAAATTTTCTCTCAACTCCTTCCATGAAAACTTTTAATGAACGAGTTCTGTGGAACACCCTGTATATTAATATAAATCAAAAAAAAAAATCCATGCCAGAAATAACGAATGAATATCAAAATAAAGGTTTTATTAATTATTCCATCAGCAATCAAAAGCCTGGGGGGGGG
>JALMQS010000228.1:1448162-1587717 GCA_024734495.1 Forficula auricularia | reverse complement strand
GGGGGGGTGAAGCTTTCATATTACCTCGATCTTCATCAGATTCGCAAGGGCTCAGATTAACGCGGCTTTACTTTAATCTTGAAATTGCATGCATAAAATTTAGCCCAAATCATCATTTTTTGCCTGTCTCACATGCTCAGATGTTTCATAATGAAATGACTTTCATGGCTGGCAATGGTGGTATAATTCTAGATCAGGGGTGTCAACTAATTTTAACACATGATCTAATTTATCAATAAAAATTTATCTGCGATCTACCCTTTTAAAAATTGTACCCTTCGTGATTTTTTCTAAGAGGAGATAGTGTAAGTATATTTAAAAGAATATTGACCCAATATTTAAACTAAATAATTCATAAGTTCTTATCTTATAGGTTTATAAACTTAAATTTATTAATATCTAAATTGAAATAAGAACTGAAGTTAAAATAAAAAAAAATCATATAATATTTTTTATTAGTCATCTCATAATAGATTAAAGAAACATTCACAAAAAACCTTTATTTTTTTACAAAACTCGATATAGTTTTATTTATTATAAATGTATATTTCATTTAGAACTTCATAATGCAATGGAATTGGTATTATTTATTCAACGTTGCAACATGTTTACAACATTTGTATAATTTGGATTCTAACTTGGTACTCAGAGTATTTCTCAAACATAATTTAAAATCAATTAAATAGCTCACAATTCATAAATAAACAATGATTGTGAGAAAGACTTTTTAAAATAAGACACGATATATGTTTCAGGTTATATTTCGTCTCGAATTATTAATGTCTGAATAAATTGAGGCGAAACGTATATCGTACATATATCGTGATTTATTTAATAAGTCTGATTTTCTATAATCTTTATTAATTTATAATTCCAAATGTTCGCCATATAAAATTGTTCAATAATTTTATTTATGATGTTTATTTCAGAAAATGTCTATATATATATATATATATTCATATACAACCAAAACAAGCCTTCAAATTATCGCCGACCGACTGAAAACCATTTACTCGATCGACATTATTGACATTCCTGGTCTAGATAAACTCTCGAATATTTGAAAAACAGAATATTTGGGATTCACACCCTAAAGATGCCCTGTGATAAGTGATTAGCTGTCCAATGTCCATATTAGGCGTTTCAATTACGTTTGACCTCTTTTGGAATAAGCAGATTTCTTCTGTGGGGAAATCTGCCGTAAGACAGCTTGGCTCGCAAAATCATCTTCTACAAGGTCCAAATCCACCTGACTCGAATTTGACCTTCAAGCATTCTTTTGCCATCTTCACTACAGCTCACAAAGCTATCAGACTAATTAATCACCTGAACCTTACCGACTTCCTTGACTCTCTGTCCCATCGAAGAAGCGTTTCCGTTATTTTTCTACTTTTTAGCTACTATCATAGCATGTGCTCCGATGAGATAACTTAAATTATTACCTCCAAAACTTGTTTTTCCAGTAGTGCGCGATTAGCCGACTTCCAACATCCCTTCGTGGTCAAATTGGATAAGTGCCCAGTTCATTTGCCATCACGTTTATCCACATGTCTTCAAGGGACTGGAACTCGTCTCCCTGCCTTCCTCTTTCGCATTACTTAAGGCCGGTTCACACGGAGCTTTTTCTCTTACTTGTTCCTAACTTGTTCGGCTAACTTTCAATTTGGAGACATGGAGGGGTTCGAAATGACGTCACTCCAGACTGTAGTAGTAGCATGATTGCTTGATTCAAAAGATAGGGCATGTTCTAAAAAAAAAGTTTAGCTACTTGGACCGGGCAGTGGGCAGTCAATCGGAAAGCATTATTTTATCACGCGGGTGACATGGGCATTGGCCAAATACATCAGCTAATATTTTGTTTCTCACTGTTCAACTCTTTACTTCAATGAATAAAGAGAATATCCCTTCCAAATTCGTCTACGATTGATAATTTCTTCAATAATATTATTGTCAGCCATTTTTGTTTGCATCTGAGCTGAAACTGAAAGATGATAGACCAGCAGTTTGACTCAAAGCATGCTCGCGCAACCTAGCTGGCTAACTTGAAAATTTTCTGAAAAAGCTTCGTGTGAACCCAACAGGCGAAAAATCAGCCTGACTGAACTAGCTTCAAATTGCAAGTAGGGCGAACAAGTTATGAATAAGTAGCAGAAAAAGCCTCGTGTGCACCAACCTTTAATCCTTCAAGGCGAGGGTGTACACAATCCTTGGTCCACCCTTTCTCATGATTTCTCTCTTCGCTTTGCTAACTCAAAAAATGATAGGTGCTGCATCTTCTTCCATTTAATTGCATTAAAAAAATAAGATTCGAGATATATCAAGTCTTGTAGGACTACAAATTGATGAAGGCAAGGTGGAGACTCATTTACATTAATAGACTTAGAAGTCATGTGATAAGCTAATTGACCAATGGGCTGATTCGATTTGTCTCTAATTTAACCTCGAAGTGGGGTGATAATAATTCGTGTATTTCTAGCAAATGATGCATTAGAGGGAAATTATTAATTTTATTTAATTAGAACTGTGTTTTCTAATTATAGATCACTTCTGGTTAATCCCGGAACTGAAGCCCGGATTCGGCCCGTATTTTAAATCCCCGAATACGATCCGCACCCGCGATGTCTTTGAATCTGGGCCCCTAGGTACTAATTACTATTGTGTTTGTTTTTATTTTTTTGCTTAATAACTAGCCTTTTTCTACATATGCACATTCACACATAGACTTGCTATTATAGTTGACCAAACACATCCACATAATATATCACATATTCAGTGGAGATATTAATATAACGATACATAAAATCAGACGTGAATAGAATCGGCAGCACATATAAAACTCAAGTAAATAACTCTGACAAGCGTAGCAGACGAAAATTTCTTGGCGATTATACATAACAAAATCTACTTTAATATTCAGGGCATCATAACCAGTTCTTACATTAAAATTTCTAATAAAAGCATGTTTACCTACTTATTTATTATCATGCACTTAAATTAAAAAAAAAAACAAATTCCAACATAGTGAATCAAATACAGTATGGACGCCAATATACTACTGAAACACGCACATCTCGAATACTCATGTGTGTTTTTGGTCGTGGCATAGCTGTACGTGTTCCCTATAGAGGAAATGCTGCAGGATTGATTTTAGAACGATATGATTGGTCCCCCTGTCCTCATTTAAAGACCCCCTGTACAAAAGATCTTTCACAAACCCTGAAGAAATGGTCCCATCACCATGCTTCGGTAGCGTGGATTATACTATCAGAACAGCGAAATTTCCTAAGAATAGACCCAATAACTCTGTTATTTTGTGCCATCTTAGGGCGCGTTCCGATTTGACTTGTTGGCACTATGAGTGTGCTCACAATCATTCTGATTTATATTAAAATCGCTCTCTTTGGTCGTCTGATGTCCTGTCTTATGAAGATCATGTTCCTATCCTTTAAAGCTTGCTTAGTTTGAGTACAACAATATGATAAGATGAATAGGAATTCAAATAGAATTGAAGTTTTAATCCTTAGATGGTTTGGTTGTTTATTAGGAAAATGTTGAGCTGTACATTCTGATGAGTTTATCTCATCAAAATATGTAATCTAAGTCATTTCAGCCGAACATCTTTCCTGATAATTGAAATACGAGTTTAAACTGACTTTACAAAAAAACAAATTGATGAGAGAAATCTCGAATAATAATAGTTATAATTATTAATTAATATCAATAATAATCTTCATTAATTCCAATGTTATAGGCCTTAAAGGCTGCTGTCAGCTGAGGTTAGCATGCATTTTCAATTCGGACCAGCTAATAAATATCTGAGAGGTTTTAAGGCCAACAGCTTATTTCAGAAAGCGGCATTATTAAATCGCATTTGATATTGTTCTGCCACCTTATTCAAACTCAGACCCTCTTCACGACCACATAAATATGAGCGGAAATAATACGCAACTAAGGCTAGGCACACACAGTCGATTTTCAGTCGACTCAACAGTTTAGTTGGGTTGGTTTGAAATCCTAATGCATTATCAATTTATAACCAACTCAACTGTTTAATCGTTGATGAATCGTGTTGTATGCACACATGGTGTCGATATCGAGTCAACTTTTGAATTCCTTTCTTTTGTATTTGGTCATTGATTAAATAATATAATCTCGAAAGAGATACAAGTCAAACATTCAGTGGTCAACTAAACTGTCGATTTTCCGTGCGCTTCGATATGCAGCTGTGATATTATCATAGTTGAACGATAGTTGCTCGATTTTTTTATCAAAAGTGCTCATCGATCGATTTTGATTAAATAATCGAGTTGATCTGCAGTAGTGTTGTGTATGCACCTACATTAAACTTAATATATTTATGTCCATAAACTAAACTATCGCTCGACTGAAAATCGACCGTGTGTGCCTATCCTAAGAATACTTTTCCTCCGTCAAGAGGTCAATTTCCAACAACTGCACATCACATTTTCCTTTTTTTCTAGTGGGAACACGCACAGCTGGAAATATATCCAATCGACAAACGTACATACGCATTCGAGATGCGCAAGTTTTAGTACTGTATAATTTGCCTCATACTGTATTTATATCTTTAAAAAAATCAACTCAAATCTTTTACATTTCTGATTCTACGAATGAGACCTTATGACCAACAAACTTTTGAGCTGTTTGTCAAAAGAGAAGTATCCACTAAAACCATCAAGATTGGATATTTTTATTGAAGTAATTTCATCAGAATACATAACGTTTCGCCACCAAATTCTGCAATCATTTTCAAGTGCTTATAAGACTGAGGGTGATTTATATTGCAGAGTGTTTTTGTTAAATACTCTGGGGACCAGTCGTATGTCGTTTGGTAAAGTCTTTGTAAAAGTTGACAAAGGGTAAAACCTTAAAATTCACCATGTGCCAGGGGGATGGCCAATCAGATGAAAGTGGGTGTCATCTGATTGGCCATCCGGCAGGGCACAAGGTGAATTTTAAGGTTTTACCTTTGTCAACTTTTACAAAGACTTTACCAACCGACATACTATACAACTGGCCCTAAGGGTCATCAGCGAAGGCAACCTGTCTTACTTGATTTGTAATTTAAATATTCTGCTTTTCAAGGTAAAACGTTGGCTTCTCTGTTGATCTACTGAGGATTTAACAAAATCAATTGCACTCAGTTTAACATGGACTTTCGAAATGTTGTGCATTACATCATTAAAAATGTCCTGTCTAGATAGATGGTTTCAGCTGAAACTTCATATTTGTTATACAAACATTATTAAAAAAAATGATAAATATAGTATACTATTTAAGATGAAACACAAATACAAAAAACAAATTTAACAAATCTAGTTAAGAAAGTATCGAAATGAATGAATTGACATGCTCACATATTCTCGATAGAAATTGATTTAAAAAAAGCTATTCCAAATCGATCACAACTTTTAAAATGACTTTTATTTTATTTTATTTTTATTTGTTTATTTATTTTTCTATTTTGTTTTTTTAAACGCTTTATTTGCATCTAAGTTAAGTGCTGGTTTAAAAAAAAATTATTAATAAAAAATTTTTTCTTTTTTTTTCAGAACCTCATGTTTTGTTATTTCGCCGCCTTAAACCCCCCCCTATTAATTAGATTTAAGAAGATGAATATAATATATATAATTATGTTAAAGAAAATAGATGAGTTTCTCCTTATGTAAAAATTGTTAACGGGTGATATAATAATTATTTTTAATGTAATTTAATTAAGCTTACATTCCATATTTTTTTTCTTCTTTTTTTTCAATAAATGAACATGTTATTTTTCGAAATATCTATCTTATTTTACTTATTAATTAAAATATGTTTTAATTCCTCTTTTGCTCTATTGATATTTTATGTAATGTCATTTTAAGAAATAAATCTACTATAAATATCTCCCTAATGGGCAATTTTTGATCTTATTAAAAAAAATGTTTATATAAGGGTTTTATCTTTTGAATGAGATAGGGGTAGGAAAAAAAAATAATTCAAATAAACATGGTCCTTAAAACAAATAGCTTCTGAGCTATGAGCTATTATATTCTTCACACTTCAAGGGTTTCTAGCGACCGAAAATTCCCCAAAGAGCTCATGGTAGAGGGTCTAAAAGTCTAGAGGAATGGCTAATCAGGAATGGAAAAGAATCACCTCAGGTGCAAAATTGACCCTTCCTTGGAAGAGAAAAAAAAACGAAATTTGGTTAAAACAAGTTGGTGTAACATTTTCTTAAGTTCTTTCACAAATGCAAAAATTCAAGAAGTCTTTGAAACTTGGAATATAAGTCATTAAAAGCATAATACACATACTGTTAAAATTTGAAGACGATTTATCACACCAAACATGAAATAATTGCAATTAAAAATGACATTTTTAACATAGGGTAGATAGGGAAAGGTGGGGATATGATCATCATTTTATTTTTTTTCATTGAAGGACTTTCACCATCTTGATGAAAAATTAATATTTGTAAGAATAATATATTCGGAGTAACTTAAAAAAAAAATTAATTATTTACCTTGTAGTTTTGATAAAAACCAAAAAAAAAAAAAAACATATATGTGTGATTATTTTTAGTGGAGGGGATATAAGTTCAATGGCTTGGAAACGATCGGGCAATCCATATAAAGATTTCGTAGTGTGAGTGGTACAGTCACATTAAAAAAACAAAACCTAAAATTTTAGTTCCGTTCATATTTATAGAGTGGTTAAGATGCTAAAATTTTTTGTGTGGATTGTCGCGAAAGAACCTCCTTAAGCTACACTGTTAAAAATTCTTATATAATTTTACTATAAAAAATGGGAAATCCATTTCCAAACTTTTTATTAATATTACATACCAGTATTGTAATCTTAAAACATATTTATTACTAATAGGAGTAATAGGTATCTAGTTAATACAAGAAAAAAGTGAATGATGTGTTAATGTGATTTTACCAATATAATATAGTATATTTTTTAACTATAGACAATGTTGTAAATTTCCCATCTATTTGTATTGTAAACATATAGTAAATTGACAATTTTTTTAACAGTGTAATTAACTTTTCTAAAAAAAGAGGAAGAAATAGGGATTAATATCATGGGTTCAAATGAAGTTCCAAAATTGTAAATCAATTTAGTTTGTTTGAAAAATTGGGTTAATCGTTGAGTTACATGAAACTTAAAATATGTATTTAAAAATATAGCCGGTTCAAAGATCTTATTTATTTTTCTCCTCAACTAAATACTAGTTAATATTATGGTGAAATCTGAGCTTTTAGTTTTTAGTAGAAGGAAAGAAGCCGGGATCACGAGCAAAATCTCAGAAAGTTAGATATAATCCAATATCCAATTTACTAAGTTTTTAGGGGCTTCGAGCAGTGGTAAATACTCCGATCGATAAATTAGGTTTTTAAATTTATCTCCCACTTAATAAAGTGGTGTTTAAATTTTGAAAAATACCATCTTTTTAAAAAATATCAAAACACTCACGTCTATTTATAGATTTTGTTAAGGGAGAATTGTGTGGGTTCTTGGTTAAACATTTTAAATAAAGTAAAGAACATTTTTAAAATTTTTTAAAATTAAAATATAAAATACTAGGTAGGTTTCACATAAATAAAAGATCAGATGCTTGTTTAGCACGACTCAGTGCCGGCTTAACTGGGGGGGCTATTGGGGTCTATAGCATAGATAAAAGATATATAGCCCCCCTGGCGGTAAATACGTAAAGGGCGCAAAGGCGGTAAACATTCTTATTTTTATTTTATTTTTTATTTTTTGAATAAAAATTTTATATGAAGAATGAAGTATATATATTTGATATACTATTGGATTTTTACTTTATCCATAGCGAAGCATGGGGGGAGTATCGTAATCGGTCTCGCGGCAAGCGCGACTTCAAAGGGTCCTCAGGACAAGACTACGGAACCCATGGACTCAATTAAAGTCACAAATTGTAGTATTCAATTAGGTTGAATTATAGCACGTGACGGTTTTGCCAAAAATTACATGGGGTCTCGTCGTGAGGCTAAAAAGTGCCATTTTTTCATTTAGTGCGTGCGGATGGATGGATGTTATTGTTTTTATGGCCCACGATTTTTTCTACACCGTTGCACCGATTGAAATGAAATTGAAAACCTACCATTAGTTTATTAGTTTAACAAAATGAAGCGCTGAACAGTTTTTGGTACATATCGGCTCACAAACATTAGTACTTTAATTAAACAATTAATTATTCCAGCGCCTCCCAATCGATCGCAGACCCCAAAGATCGAAAATAATTTTCTCTTCACCCGGGGCGCGACCACAACGAGGCCGTGTAAAGACAATTAATAACAAATTCAAATTTAGGGAACGAAGAAAAGATTATTTTTATTACAGACAAAAGGATCAGCCGGGGCTCGAACCCGGGATCTTTGCATATGTACTGCAATGCTTTGTCATAAGAGGTTTACCTCCTATATCCACTAAGCTACTGATCCCCGAACCCAAACTAATACCTTTTGTCTATATGAATTATGGAATTTCTTTTTTAATCCTAATATATTGGATTTTTGACGTTTCGGTTTTTATTGGTAACCATTGCTGAAGACAATTTAAAATCAAAAATAGCGATTGATTCTCATCTATTACTTGAGGACCAATAATTCTACATTAGATTTTTGACGCTTCGATTATTATTGGTAACCATTGCTGAAGACATGGAGGAATCGGCTTAAAATCTAAAATAACGATCGATTCTTATCTAATACTAGAGGAATAACCTTATTGCATTCCATTTTTGATGTTTAGACTATTAATGGCAACCTCTACTGAAAACGTGGAAGAATCGACTTAAAATCAAAAAGACTAAATACTTTTTTGGTAAACAACTCAAGCTTATATGAAGAATGAAGTATATATATTTGATATATACTATTGGATTTTTTTCTCTTGATTAGATATAGGTATCAACGTTTTGTCAAATAATCTTTTTATTTTGATAATATTTTTGAAATAAATGGTTTCCTTATAGTGGGTAGAATATAATAGACAATGGAGTTTCAAAGCCTTTCTCAAAGGATAAATTTCTTGTATAAACTGCCCAAAAGATATTTACCCTTCATTACTAATTAGACCTTTTCAAATTCAAAGACCTTTTTAATTCAATAGAATTTCTAAAAACTATTTAGACCTTTTTTAACAATATAATAAAATTTCTCAACTACCTAGAGATTGAAAACCCAAAAACCCTTTTTTAATTATCCAGAGCTTAAAGGATATTCACCTTTCCTAAGAAACTTATTTAGACCTCAAATTATCAAAAGCCTTTCTTGGACCCTTTATAATAAAATTTCAAACAGTTTTTTCTATATGGTTCTTTAATACATACATTATGAAATAAAGTAAATATTTTTTGACAAATGGACTAAATAGTATGGCGGTGCTGGACTGATTATGAGTCGCAGTCAAATTAAAACTTTCAAATGAATAAATTTTAAAGAATTTAAAAAATTAAAAAAAGTACTATCTTACTCTAGAGTAAAGTACTTTAAAATATAATTTTACTAAAAACTTTATTTAACCTTTTTTGTGGTCCCCAAGGTACTCAATTAGGATATTAAATTTCATCAAAATTGGTTAAGTCATTTTCAAGATATTTAGAAAAAACTAAAAAAGTACCGAAATAAAGTACTAATGTTTGTTGAGCAATATGTACCAAAAACTAATCAGCGCTTTATTTCGTTAAACTAATGGTAAGTTTTCAATTTCATTTCAATCGGTGTAACGGTGTGGAAAAAATCGTGGGCCAAAAAAACGATAACATCCATCCACCCGCACGCACTAAATGAAAAAATCGCACTTTTTGGCCTCTCGACGAGACCCCATGTAATTTTTGGCAAAACCGTCACGTGCTAAAATTCAACCTAATTGAATACTAGAATTTGTGACTTTAATTGAGTCCATGGGTTCCGTAGTCTTTACCTGAGGACCCTTTGAAGTCGAGGTTGCTGCCAGACCGATTACAGTACTTTCCCCATGCTTCGCCTTGGATAAAGTAAAAATAGTATAAAATACACGGTTCATAAGATATTTCAGGGCACTTGTCCCCTTAGAAAGACGCGTGCGCTAAAATCATGTCTTATGAAACTTGTATTTTAATGTACTATTTTTTACAAATCACTATGACACTAGTGTTACAAAGTGACAAACCATTATTACTTTTAACACTAGTGTTAAAAGTGATTTAGTTACCTTGGTAATGACGAACGGATCAACAAATTGACATTTTAGTCATATGCCAAAAAACGATTAGAAATACAAATTAAAAAATAGTGTTTGTAGAAACACTAGTGTACGATATACGTGTTAAAAGTGATTTTATTTTGTTCGAAGGTTTGGAGCACTCCGCTTTGTGTCGTGTTCAATAACTTCCTTCTCACAAAATAAAATATTACTTTTAACACATATCATAAATAACTATTATGTTAGAAAAAAGATTTTTTCTTTGCCAAGAATGGCGGTCTTTAAAAGTTAGCCCCGGGTGGCAAAATGCCTTAAGCCGCCACCGAGGGGTGAACCGCGATTGGAATTAGGTCTACTCCGTCTTTGGAATTACTTTGGAATTCATTAGATAATCTATTGTCTTCTACTTGGAAATGAAAGTGGAAGTGGAAGTAGGTGTACACAATTTAAGGTCGTGGTTCACCCCTCGGCCGGCTCTGATTGTAAACATATAGTAAATTTACAATTTTTTTTAACAGTGTAATTAACTTTTCTAAAAAAAGAGGAAGAAATAGGGATTAATATCATGGGACCAAATTAAGTTCCAAAATTGTAAATCAATTTAGTTTTGGTTGAAAAATTGGGTTAACCGTTGAGTTACATGAAACTTAAAATTTAAAAAATATAGCCGGTTCAAAGATCTTATTTATTTTTCTCCTCAACTAAATACTAGTTAATATTATGGTGAAATCTGAGCTTTTAGTGATGTTTAAATTTTGAAAAATACAATCTTTTTAAAAAAAAAAAAAAAAAACCAAAACACTCACGTCTATCTATCGATTTCGTTAAGGGAGAATTGTGTGGGTTCTTGGTGAAAAATTTTAAATAAAGTAAAGAAATTTTTTTTAGAAACTTTTTAAAATTTAAAATGCTAGGTAGGTTTCACATAAATAAAAGATCAGATGTTTGTTTAGCACGACTCTATATATATTTCGGGGTATAAGCGTTAGGGTTGTCCTTTTTGAACTCCTGAAGGTGTGCTTATACCCCGAAACATAGAGTAATTACTCTATGCCCCGAAATATATATAGACTCGTGCTAAACAAGCATCTGATCTTTTATTTATGTGAAACCTGCCTAGCATTTTAAATTTTAAAAACTTTCTAAAAAAATTTCTTTACATTATCTATTTATAGACTTCCCTCACAGTATTTAAAAACCACTCAAAAAATAAGTGACGAAACGTCGTGCATTCTGAAATTGATTTTCTCATTAAAAATGTGCAATCTAGATAGTTTTAGTTGAAATCTTTCAAAGATGGTAATAGTTATAATTAAGTTTTATTTATTTCTAATAATTTTTCAAGTATTAATAATAAAATATCAAAAATATAATTAAATTGAATTACTTAGGAGAAATTTTTTGTATACAGAAAATAAAAAAACTCATTTTATAATTATTTTTAAAAATTTATTAAAAAAATAGATATTTAATACATAATATAAAATATTCGATATTAATTTAAAATAAATAGATAAGTGCATATAAAAACATCTAATATGCAAATTAAATAATAAATAAATATAAGGTAAGTTGGGGTAAGTGCGCCCGGGAAAGTGCGAGTTTGATCTCCAGAACTCTTAATATGAATATAAAATTAGTGCCAAACTTTTGCATTTGTGGGAAATTTTCTTGTTGTGAGACCTATGTTATTGGTATGTGCCCCTGAGCAAAAAACAATTAAAACAGCAGACATCAACATGGCCTAATAAAATTGACGCCCATCACACTAATTTGGTAAGTAGGTATTTTTATGCTTATTTTCTCAATTACTTATGTTCATTATTGAAATTTTGATTTAGTATCCCTTAATTATTTTGAAATTAGTGAGCCATCACCTATCTCTGATGAAATTTAAGAGGTGGGTTCGCATTTGCCCCGGAATTTTCTCTCTCTGGTGTAAGTGCTTGTTTGAGCTGGGACAAGTGCTGGTATTTTCTTCAGACAGCTCAGATTCCAGTGTTGATGTCTGGAGAAAGTGTCTGGTATTAATCTGATGAAAATTAGAAGGGAGAACACAATTGGGTACAAGAGTTGTGGACGCCTTTGGAAACGCCCAGACAGACAGATAGACAGAGTGCTGGAAAATCAATGGGAATCAGTGGTTTCACACATTAATGAACCAAAGAAGACCAGCAAGACTCGGAATGTGTAGTCAGTGCCCGAATTGAACTTCATCTGGAATTAAAAACGGCTACCACCTGTCCCATTCTTACTCTGAATCCACCAACTGATGTTTTTAGGTATGCCTGATACTTTAAATACAATAAAAATAAAAAAATAAGTTTATCTTTTGTAATCTCCATGGTTGGTCAAACAATAGTGCAAAGCATATGGCCAGCTACTGTCCTTTACTAAGTTAATTTAATAATAAAGCCTATCCTAAAATTTTTAGAGAATATTTTCCAGGATGTTACGCTGATTCTAAGCACATACCCCACCCGTAAAAACAAAATAGTATAATGGGGAACTGAGGCAAACTCGCACTTATTCCGGGACAGTGCGCGCCCTGTACATCACTAACAAAATTTTTAACTATCGTTATTGAATTTTTATACTTTCATATTTTTATTTCTCGATCCATGAAGAACAAAAGTATTTGCATTTTAAATTTTATATGAAAATAATTGATAATTATGGATACAACTTCTTCCGAAAATGCACTATTGAAAAATGGGCTCGCATTTACCCCAACTTACTATATATGATTTAATACTTTTAACAATAATTTATAATTTAATTAGATAAGTTATATATTAGGGCCAGTCATTGGGTCATTTCAAATATCCTATATCAATGCTCTTAAGATATTCTTGTGGCCTCCAACCAGTATAAATGCTCTTGAGATTTAAATTATAAAGGAAGATTTAGAAAAACCTACCTAGTAACAATTTCTTATTATTTGGATCTGCAACAAGTAAAAAAAAATATATAATATTAAAAAATCAATATTTATATCTATCTAATCTTATTAAATGAGCAAAAATTATATAATTGAAAAGTTTTTATTTTGCCAATAGTAGTTGATTCATAAAAAGAAACAAAGAGGTTGTCCTCTGCTTGATGCAAATATTCAAACACACATATATATCAAATATCTATATATCTATATATATATAATCCTTAGTGTGTATGTGCGTGATCGACCCACGCCTAAACCTCTGAACGTATCGAAACCATATCCACACCATATGTTTGTTTAGTGCTCCGGATGGTTTATCTAAATTTTGGGCCAAATCGGTTTGATTTGATTTCACACGATTTTACATAATTAAATTAATTATTCTCAGGTAGAAGAATTCCAATCTTAGGGTTTTAAAAAAGGTTTCTCTTTTCTTTTGTACCCAGGCAAACAATGGGTTTGGGTTAATTCATTGTTCTCAAAGGCCTTGAAGAAGTATTAAAAGTAAATAATATCTACAATCTATAAAAAATATTTTTTATTTTGCTTTCGCAATGAGTTAAATTATTTCTTGGAGCTGATTTTTAATTAATAAAATATATTTAATTAAAATACAGTTGAACAAAATTATATTGCAAACAAACTTTTGGCCGTCTCGAGACGCTGCCCGCCAGGGCCACCTGCCCGAAGGGCCAAGGTGCAGAGGGCGTGCCGGAGGCACGCCTGACGCAGCTATATATATATATATATATATATATATATATATATATATATATATATATATATATATATATATATATATATATATATATATATATATATATATTGTAACCTGCCCAAAACTTAACCCTTGACTTACTGACACTCCAATAGCTCACGAAGTGTGCTATTGAAAGTCTCGATCAGTTCGGCCAAGTTTGGTGGTTGTCTATCCGCCCTATTTAAGATGTTTAATATATCAGTAACCGTGGGGGTGTGCGCTTACACTATATGCGGATAGGGTTACTGATAAGGCTATCGAATTAATTCGATAGATATAGTAGAATTTCGCTTGTTGATCAAGATTAATAGACGACCTTGGAGCCCTCTGTGAATATTTGTGGTAATTATGAGATAGGAGAGTTGGATGGGTTTTATTCAGTAATAAGAACACGATTTATTTCGATTTTATGATGACTGATTTTAGCAGTATTCAAGATTCTAATGATAATTGTTTAATTCAGCACCGAATAATTCGATATAAGCAACAATACAATAATTTCACAAAAACCAATAAAATTCAAATATTCTTTTATAAACAGATTGTTTATAAACTTATTATAAATCAGTAACAATATTCTTATAAAACTACAATCTTACTTATAAAATGATCGTTTATAAGTTATATCTATTAAGTAACAATATCTAACAACATCAATTATAATTTCTATTTATAGAAATTTCAAATAAATGACGTATTTATAACAATGTCAATTTAAAGATTATTCATAGAAAATCCTTTTATAAGTGTGTATTTATCATAATACCAGTTTATAGTTATTATTTATTAAAGATTTCAAAGATATTTATTTGATTTACAATTATATAAATTTTAATGATTTATTTATAAATAATCTATTTTTAGATTCTATTTATAGGTAATCTATTTTTAGATTCTATTTATAGAATTAAAACTATTAATAATTGTTTAATTATAGAAAGTTTAAAATATTTTGTTATCCTTCAAATTTTATTGATTGTTATTTATCCCCATAACATGGAAATCTAATAATAGTGACAATCTATTTTTATCAATTAAATTCTATTTATAGATTTTGATTTTAATTGTTGTAATTTTATTTTCATTGTTGAAATTGAATTTCTATTGTTGTAAATTCTATTATTAGAATTTTCTAATTGTTGTAAAATTTATTTATAAATTTTAATTAAAAATAGATTTATAAGTATGGAGGGATATTGTTCTCCTTTGAGATTAAAATTTTATTTTGAATTTTTAAAAATTCTATTTATAGATATTCTATTAATAGTTTTTATTTATTTATAACTTTTATTATTAATAGCCTTCTATAAATAAACTATTATTCTATTTTTATATTTTTGAAATTTTTAGAATTTAATATTTTATTTTAAATTATTTTGTTAATTTTCTATAAATATCTTTGATTTATTTTCAAATTATTTTTTAAATTAATTTTCCTTTTAACAATTGGTTTTCTATAAATAGCCTTGATAGACTTTTAGATTTTAACTTTGATTTTTAAATAATCTTTTAATAATGTTTTATTTAAATTTTATTTTAAATTTAATTCGATTTATTAATAGAATATTCTATTGTTTATAGTTTAGATATTATTAATCTTTGGTTTTTAAAATAATTTCATATTAAATTCTATTATGGCAAAATCGGTATTGTTACAATTATATTGTTGATTACTTAATCAGTTAATTATTTATTATTCTATAATCATGCAGGTACCTGACTTATTTTATATAGGCCTTGTTAATCATTTATTATTAGTAAATTATTTCGTTTATATTTAATTAATTTCAATACTTTAATCTAAGCTCTTATTTAATATTTCCTTTTTTGAAATATTTTATGAAACGTTTCTTTTTAAAATCAAACAAATTAAATTTTCTATTTTCAAATTACAATTCAACTTATAAGTATTATTTTATTTATTTGCTTTAGCAATCCTTTTCATATTTCCTTTGACGTTTGATCATATGTTTAAATAAAATTTCAATTATTTATTATTCTATTTATTTATATCAACTATTAAAATAACTCGAGATTACATTTATATTTCCAATTCAAATTAATAATATCAAAACAAAAAAACAAACATTTCCTTAATCTTTCAAATAGGCTTGATTTATTAAATTTCCCTTTAATTTTAATAATTTTCCCCTTATCTAACTCGCTTTGTTTACTTTTTAAAACTCTTTATTTATTACTTGATTTATTACGACTTATATTCAATTCGATTATCTTTTCAAATTCTTTGAACCCCACCAAAACAAAGCAAGGTGTGTTGAAGCGGACGGCGTCAGGCTTTTCGTGGAACTGTACGGCGTCCCCCGACCATTCAAATCTGATTGTTCTCTGTTTCAGCCCCTTGAGATACTCTGTATTTTTTTATCCTTTCTCCTGGACCACGTCAAATTAAACTTCCTCCTTTTATTTACTCTTTTTTAATTTCTACTTTAGCTACGTGGCAACAGAGCCCCGGCTCCTACAGATGAAACAAACTAACAGATAAATCTAGGTGACACGGTTCAAATCCGTCTATAATTCCTAACGTCCGTTGGCTCACACATTAATATTTTTAAATTTTATTATTCTTAATCAATTTATTAATTAACTTAACCGCCTTCATTGAAGAATTCTAGGAAATGCCCTATTACTAATAAACTTATTTAATTTTTAAATCATTTACTATTTTATGATTACTTTTGTTAAATTTTTACTTTAAATAATTGTTAATTATTATTCTAAACATATGATCCGTCTAATTATTTCAATATTTTACTTTTACATATTACTGTTAACTTAAATTTCAATTAATTTTTAATCATTATCTTAACTAAATGTTTCATTCATTTTTACTTTAATTTTTAATTAATTATTTTATAATTACAATTAACATTATTGCAAAATTATTAAAAGAGCTTAGGACTAAATAGCGTTTATCGGCACTTGGACTCACTGAACAGCCGGTCAATAATTCTTATTACATAAGAATTATAACTAACATTCACACATATTAAAAACTAAATAGTTAGTGTATTTTAGTTATTGTAAAGTGTTTCGTTTTGTACTTATCAAGATACAAGGTGTGAACAAGCCGCTTGGTTCGGGTCTATTCAGGAAAACGTGCAATCTTATCCGGGCTTGGCGTCGTTCCCTTAATTCGGTTATTTGCGTAGATTTTTGCAAATCGTTCACTGAACACTGTACTATGGGCTTGATGAACACTTTTGTAGTTGTTATACTATGAAAACTTTAGTATAAACCACGATTACGTTGGGTTATTAAAAGTATAACAGGTGTTTTTACTAAACTCGCTGTCCGTGACCTTGGCCTCCATCCAAGTGACCCACTCACGCTCAACCGATTTCCGGTCACTGATTCCTTTTTCATTCACTCTGATGGCAGCACTAATCAAAGACTGATCACTCAGTGTCACCTATCTCCCATAATTTGAATTATATTCAAATTTGAATATTTAACCATCATTCGAATCAAGAATACCGCTATTGCTCTTATAAATAATTAATTAAAATACTAATTTTGATGACTAATTAATTAATAAAAAAATGAAAAAATTGGGCATGCAACATATCCCCCCCGGAAGTTTGGATGAAACAACACCGTTATTTCAGTCGAACTTCCCTATCTACCTTCCACCAATTTTTTTTTCTTTTTTGTTTGGGTAGTTGGGTGTTGGCGGATGGATGTAGGATCAGGTATGCAACTCAATGACTTTCAATTTCAAAACAAAACCAACGTCTCATTCAACTTGATTGGCTTTTTGCCCAATACAAGTCGTTTCTTCAGATTCTTTCTTCTGAATTGTTCGAACCGTCTTGGTTCCTATTTACTAAATTTCCTAAATCTATTAATTCCTACTTCTAAACTAAACTAATGCCTAAAACTAAACTTAATCCTACCTAACTATATTTTCTAAATAACTAAAACACTTATTCCTAACTTATTACCTCAGGGCTACTTATTTGAGTAGTCCCTGGGTTTCTAACTTACACTAATTTCTTACTAACTATCTAAACTAAACGAAAACTAAACTAAACCTAAATACCTAACCTAAATACCTAAAAACCTAAACTAAACCTAAATACCTAAGTCAACGTCTGTCTGGTCCGTCGTCTATCGTTGGTCAAAAAAATTGTTCTATTAGGGACATAACTTTAATTAAGGTCATTGTCAAAAAAAATTATCCTAGTCCTCTAAAAGGGGTGGAAATATTAATTGGCTCGTTTTGGAGGGTCAAGTGAAATCTCAGCCTGTTTCTTACTCGGTTTCTAAAAGAAACCTAGACCCTCAACTGTTAACGACTAGGTGGATTGTAAGTTTTTAACTGTCTGATATTATATGTCCCTAATACTTCTTGTCGTATGCCTCTAATACTACAGGCCTTGTTTCCTACTACTCCCATAACCCTGCAAGGTCCTCTTCCAAACAAAAAGAATCCTAGGCCCCCTCTTCCCGGCCTCAGAACTTCTTGTTCTTCGTATGGACCTTTGTACTCGTTCCTGTATTTGTCCTTCATTTTGAATTTGTTACGTCCTTGGTATCTTCGTTTCATCCTTCTGGCCCTCTCTACCACTAGGGTATCGAGAGTCAATTCAGGATTCGTATCTAATTTTGAAACTTGGGTTGAGTCGGTTTCGGTTTGGGTTGACCGTTGTGTGGCATATACGTGGTCATTCCCTTTACCGCATTCAAATTGATATTAAACAGGTATACCACCAAATTGTTACTTTTATCACAGGAATTGTGTTGACCATAACTGAAGGGAGGAAACAAACCAGATAGCTCTCTCATTACCCTCTCCACCGGATTGAGTTGTGAGTTTCTTATGGACGTTAGCCTACTCAGTATTCTGAGATCAGCTAACGTTCTTTTCTCGAGAGCACTAGAGACTCGCTCCTCTCTGTCAGTCAACACTCTTTCTGGTTTCTGTTCAGATTGTTGTTCAGTTTTGGCGGCATCTACTGATTGTTTTGGTTGATCGATAGACTCGTCAAGTAATTCAGATTTATTATCTGTTTCTTTTTCTGTTGGTATAGTGGGTAGTGTAAGTATTTCATCTCTGGTAGAAAATTCTTTTTCAGCTATAATGAAAATATTAACACTTTCAACAATGCTTTTAGATTGTAATGTGAACCAGAGACGGATGTACTTTGGCGCAGCAATGTTCTTGACCTTATTCTTTTTGTATCGTTCGTTAAATCCTGTGCCATTTTTTTGGCCTCATTTCCGAGATCTTTGAGGTCTTGTATTGTTGCGTCAAATTTTTTGTCTCGTTTTTGAAATCGTTGGTTCATTGTTTGGAATAGTTCCTGAGTTTGTTGATTTGCTATTTGAATTTGTTGGTTTACTTGATTGAAACTGTTGCATCATTGCTTGTTGCATCATCTGAAATTGTTGCAACATCACTGCATTTGAGTCTTGTGACGGAGTAGGGGTTATGCTTGGGACGGGATGCTGTGGGTTTGGCCCTAGTGCTGATGTTGGGTTAGGGTTGGGTAATAGTTGGTTGGTACCCCTGTTCTACTGGCGGAGTGATGTGCACTTGAGCTAATTGCTGTGTGGTAGTTGCTCATCATCCCCCAATTCGCCCACTGTATTATCTAGCAGAGCATCAACCGAGGTTTTCAGACTGTATAACGCTGTCTGCGTTTTCCTCAGTTGATCGTCTCCTGCTGATCCCTGCACTCTCCTGTACTGACTCTCCCCCATCTCCTCTCTCCACTCTCATCATCACCATGTTGTGACATTTTTGTTGTTGTTTTATGTCACTTTTTCAAAGAAATCACTCCAGGCCCTCTCTCCCGATCAACAGCGAAATCCCAGCACCTCCACCAGATGTAACCTGCCCAATACTTAACCCTTGACTTACTGACACTCCAATAGCTCACGAAGTGTGCTATTGAAAGTCTCGATCAGTTCGGCCAAGTTTGGTGGTTGTCTATCCGCCCTATTTAAGATGTTTAATATATCAGTAACCGTGGGGGTGTGCGCTTACACTATATGCGGATAGGGTTACTGATAAGGCTATCGAATTAATTCGATAGATATAGTAGAATTTCGCTTGTTGATCAAGATTAATAGACGACCTTGGAGCCCTCTGTGAATATTTGTGGTAATTATGAGATAGGAGAGTTGGATGGGTTTTATTCAGTAATAAGAACACGATTTATTTCGATTTTATATGACTGATTTTAGCAGTATTCAAGATTCTAATGATAATTGTTTAATTCAGCACCGAATAATTCGATATAAGCAACAATACAATAATTTCACAAAAACCAATAAAATTCAAATATTCTTTTATAAACAGATTGTTTATAAACTTATTATAAATCAGTAACAATATTCTTATAAAACTACAATCTTACTTATAAACTGATCGTTTATAAGTTATATCTATTAAGTAACAATATCTAACAACATCAATTATAATTTCTATTTATAGAAATTTCAAATAAATGACGTATTTATAACAATGTCAATTTAAAGATTATTCATAGAAAATCCTTTTATAAGTGTGTATTTATCATAATACCAGTTTATAGTTATTATTTATTAAAGATTTCAAAGATATTTATTTGATTTACAATTATATAAATTTTAATGATTTATTTATAAATAATCTATTTTTAGATTCTATTTATAGGTAATCTATTTTTAGATTCTATTTATAGAATTAAAACTATTAATAATTGTTTAATTATAGAAAGTTTAAAATATTTTGTTATCCTTCAAATTTTATTGATTGTTATTTATCCCCATAACATGGAAATCTAATAATAGTGACAATCTATTTTTATCAATTAAATTCTATTTATAGATTTTGATTTTAATTGTTGTAATTTTATTTTCATTGTTGAAATTGAATTTCTATTGTTGTAAATTCTATTATTAGAATTTTCTAATTGTTGTAAAATTCTATTTATAAATTTTAATTAAAAATAGATTTATAAGTATGGAGGGATATTGTTCTCCTTTGAGATTAAAATTTTATTTTGAATTTTTAAAAATTCTATTTATAGATATTCTATTAATAGTTTTTATTTATTTATAACTTTTATTATTAATAGCCTTCTATAAATAAACTATTATTCTATTTTTATATTTTTGAAATTTTTAGAATTTAATTTTTATTTTAAATTATTTTGTTAATTTTCTATAAATATCTTTGATTTATTTTCAAATTATTTTTTAAATTAATTTTCCTTTTAACAATTGGTTTTCTATAAATAGCCTTGATAGACTTTTAGATTTTAACTTTGATTTTTAAATAATCTTTTAATAATGTTTTATTTAAATTTTATTTTAAATTTAATTCGATTTATTAATAGAATATTCTATTGTTTATAGTTTAGATATTATTAATCTTTGGTTTTTAAAATAATTTCATATTAAATTCTATTATGGCAAAATCGGTATTGTTACAATTATATTGTTGATTACTTAATCAGTTAATTATTTATTATTCTATAATCATGCAGGTACCTGACTTATTTTATATAGGCCTTGTTAATCATTTATTATTAGTAAATTATTTCGTTTATATTTAATTAATTTCAATACTTTAATCTAAGCTCTTAATTTAATATTTCCTTTTTTGAAATATTTTGTGAAACGTTTCTTTTTAAAATCAAAGAAATTAAATTTTCTATTTTCAAATTACAATTCAACTTATAAGTATTATTTTATTTATTTGCTTTAGCAATCCTTTTCATATTTCCTTTGACGTTTGATCATATGTTTAAATAAAATTTCAATTATTTATTATTCTATTTATTTATATCAACTATTAAAATAACTCGAGATTACATTTATATTTCCAATTCAAATTAATAATATCAAAACAAAAAAACAAACATTTCCTTAATCTTTCAAATAGGCTTGATTTATTAAATTTCCCTTTAATTTTAATAATTTTCCCCTTATCTAACTCGCTTTGTTTACTTTTTAAAACTCTTTATTTATTACTTGATTTATTACGACTTATATTCAATTCGATTATCTTTTCAAATTCTTTGAACCCCACCAAAACAAAGCAAGGTGTGTTGAAGCGGACGGCGTCAGGCTTTTCGTGGAACTGTACGGCGTCCCCCGACCATTCAAATCTGATTGTTCTCTGTTTCAGCCCCTTGAGATACTCTGTATTTTTTTATCCTTTCTCCTGGACCACGTCAAATTAAACTTCCTCCTTTTATTTACTTTTTTCTTTAATTTCTACTTTAGCTACGTGGCAACAGAGCCCCGGCTCCTACAGATGAAACAAACTAACAGATAAATCTAGGTGACACGGTTCAAATCCGTCTATAATTCCTAACGTCCGTTGGCTCACACATTAATATTTTTAAATTTTATTATTCTTAATCAATTTATTAATTAACTTAACCGCCTTCATTGAAGAATTCTAGGAAATGCCCTATTACTAATAAACTTATTTAATTTTTAAATCATTTACTATTTTATGATTACTTTTGTTAAATTTTTACTTTAAATAATTGTTAATTATTATTCTAAACATATGATCCGTCTAATTATTTCAATATTTTACTTTTACATATTACTGTTAACTTAAATTTCAATTAATTTTTAATCATTATCTTAACTAAATGTTTCATTCATTTTTACTTTAATTTTTAATTAATTATTTTATAATTACAATTAACATTATTGCAAAATTATTAAAAGAGCTTAGGACTAAATAGCGTTTATCGGCACTTGGACTCACTGAACAGCCGGTCAATAATTCTTATTACATAAGAATTATAACTAACATTCACACATATTAAAAACTAAATAGTTAGTGTATTTTAGTTATTGTAAAGTGTTTCGTTTTGTACTTATCAAGATACAAGGTGTGAACAAGCCGCTTGGTTCGGGTCTATTCAGGAAAACGTGCAATCTTATCCGGGCTTGGCGTCGTTCCCTTAATTCGGTTATTTGCGTAGATTTTTGCAAATCGTTCACTGAACACTGTACTATGGGCTTGATGAACACTTTTGTAGTTGTTATACTATGAAAACTTTAGTATAAACCACGATTACGTTGGGTTATTAAAAGTATAACAGGTGTTTTTACTAAACTCGCTGTCCGTGACCTTGGCCTCCATCCAAGTGACCCACTCACGCTCAACCGATTTCCGGTCACTGATTCCTTTTTCATTCACTCTGATGGCAGCACTAATCAAAGACTGATCACTCAGTGTCACCTATCTCCCATAATTTGAATTATATTCAAATTTGAATATTTAACCATCATTCGAATCGAGAATACCGCTATTGCTCTTATAAATAATTAATTAAAATACTAATTTTGATGACTAATTAATTAATAAAAAAATGAAAAAATTGGGCATGCAACATATCCCCCCCGGAAGTTTGGATGAAACAACACCGTTATTTCAGTCGAACTTCCCTATCTACCTTCAACCAATTTTTTCCTTTTTGTTTGGGTAGTTGGGTGTTGGCGGATGGATGTAGGATCATGTTTGCAACTCAATGACTTTTAATTTCAAAACAAAACCAACATCTCATTCAACTTGATTGGCTTTTGCCCAATACAAGTCGTTACTTCAGATTCTTTCTTCTGAATTGTTCGAACCGTCTTGGTTCCTATTTACTAAATTTCCTAAATCTATTAATTCCTACTTCTAAACTAAACTAATGCCTAAAACTAAACTTAATCCTACCTAACTATATTTTCTAAATAACTAAAACACTTATTCCTAACTTATTACCTCAGGGCTACTTATTTGAGTAGTCCCTGGGTTTCTAACTTACACTAATTTCTTACTAACTATCTAAACTAAACGAAAACTAAACTAAACCTAAATACCTAACCTAAATACCTAAAAACCTAAACTAAACCTAAATACCTAAGTCAACGTCTGTCTGGTCCGTCGTCTATCGTTGGTCAAAAAAATTGTTCTATTAGGGACATAACTTTAATTAAGGTCATTGTCAAAAAAAATTATCCTAGTCCTCTAAAAGGGGTGGAAATATTAATTGGCTCGTTTTGGAGGGTCAAGTGAAATCTCAGCCTGTTTCTTACTCGGTTTCTAAAAGAAACCTAGACCCTCAACTGTTAACGACTAGGTGGATTGTAAGTTTTTAACTGTCTGATATTATATGTCCCTAATACTTCTTGTCGTATGCCTCTAATACTACAGGCCTTGTTTCCTACTACTCCCATAACCCTGCAAGGTCCTCTTCCAAACAAAAGAATCCTAGGCCCCCTCTTCCCGGCCTCAGAACTTCTTGTTCTTCGTATGGACCTTTGTACTCGTTCCTGTATTTGTCCTTCATTTTGAATTTGTTACGTCCTTGGTATCTTCGTTTCATCCTTCTGGCCCTCTCTACCACTAGGGTATCGAGAGTCAATTCAGGATTCGTATCTAATTTTGAAACTTGGGTTGAGTCGGTTTCGGTTTGGGTTGACCGTTGTGTGGCATATACGTGGTCATTCCCTTTACCGCATTCAAATTGATATTAAACAGGTATACCACCAAATTGTTACTTTTATCACAGGAATTGTGTTGACCATAACTGAAGGGAGGAAACAAACCAGATAGCTCTCTCATTACCCTCTCCACCGGATTGAGTTGTGAGTTTCTTATGGACGTTAGCCTACTCAGTATTCTGAGATCAGCTAACGTTCTTTTCTCGAGAGCACTAGAGACTCGCTCCTCTCTGTCAGTCAACACTCTTTCTGGTTTCTGTTCAGATTGTTGTTCAGTTTTGGCGGCATCTACTGATTGTTTTGGTTGATCGATAGACTCGTCAAGTAATTCAGATTTATTATCTGTTTCTTTTTCTGTTGGTATAGTGGGTAGTGTAAGTATTTCATCTCTGGTAGAAAATTCTTTTTCAGCTATAATGAAAATATTAACACTTTCAACAATGCTTTTTAGATTGTAATGTGAACCAGAGACGGATGTACTTTGGCGCAGCAATGTTCTTGACCTTATTCTTTTTGTATCGTTCGTTAAATCCTGTGCCATTTTTTTGGCCTCATTTCCGAGATCTTTGAGGTCTTGTATTATTGCGTCAAATTTTTTGTCTCGTTTTTGAAATCGTTGGTTCATTGTTTGGAATAGTTCCTGAGTTTGTTGATTTGCTATTTGAATTTGTTGGTTTACTGATTGAAACTGTTGCATCATTGCTTGTTGCATCATTTGAAATTGTTGCAACATCAGTGTATTTTGGTCTTGTGGTGGGATAGGGGTTACGCTTGGGACGGGATGCTGTGGGTTTGGCCCTAGTGCTGATGTTGGGTTAGGGTTGGGTAATAGTTGGTTGGTACCCTGTTCTACTGGCGGAGTGATGTGCACTTGAGCTAATTGCTGTTGTAGTTGCTCATCATCCCCCAATTCGCCCACTGTATTATCTAGCAGAGCATCAACCGAGGTTTCAGACTGTATAACGCTGTCTGCGTTTTCCTCAGTTGATGTCTCCCGCTGATCCCTGTACTCCCTGTACTGACTCTCCCCCATCTCCCTCTCTCCACTCTCATCATCACCATGTTGTGACATTTTGTTGTTGTTTATGTCACTTTTTCAAAGAATCACTCCAGGCCCTCTCTCCCGATCAACAGCGAAATCCCAGCACCTCCACCAGATGTAACCTGCCCAATACTTAACCCTTGACTTACTGACACTCCAATAGCTCACGAAGTGTGCTATTGAAAGTCTCGATCAGTTCGGCCAAGTTTGGTGGTTGTCTATCCGCCCTATTTAAGATGTTTAATATATCAGTAACCGTGGGGGTGTGCGCTTACACTATATGCGGATAGGGTTACTGATAAGGCTATCGAATAAATTCGATAGATATAGTAGAATTTCGCTTGTTGATCAAGATTAATAGACGACCTTGGAGCCCTCTGTGAATATTTGTGGTGACTATGAGATAGGAGAGTTGGATGGGTTTTATTCAGTAATAAAACACGATTTATTAAGACTTTAGATGACTGATTTTAGCAGTATTCAAGATTTTAATGATAATTGTTTAATTCAGCACCGAATAATTCGATATAAGCAACAATACAATAATTTCACAAAAACCAATAAAATTCAAATATTCTTTTATAAACAGATTGTTTATAAACTTATTATAAATCAGTAACAATATTCTTATAAAACTACAATCTTACTTATAAAATGATCGTTTATAAGTTATATCTATTAAGTAACAATATCTAACAACATCAATTATAATTTCTATTTATAGAAATTTCAAATAAATGACGTATTTATAACAATGTCAATTTAAAGATTATTCATAGAAAATCCTTTTATAAGTGTGTATTTATCATAATACCAGTTTATAGTTATTATTTATTAAAGATTTCAAAGATATTTATTTGATTTACAATTATATAAATTTTAATGATTTATTTATAAATAATCTATTTTTAGATTCTATTTATAGGTAATCTATTTTTAGATTCTATTTATAGAATTAAAACTATTAATAATTGTTTAATTATAGAAAGTTTAAAATATTTTGTTATCCTTCAAATTTTATTGATTGTTATTTATCCCCATAACATGGAAATCTAATAATAGTGACAATCTATTTTTATCAATTAAATTCTATTTATAGATTTTGATTTTAATTGTTGTAATTTTATTTTCATTGTTGAAATTGAATTTCTATTGTTGTAAATTCTATTATTAGAATTTTCTAATTGTTGTAAAATTCTATTTATAAATTTTAATTAAAAATAGATTTATAAGTATGGAGGGATATTGTTCTCCTTTGAGATTAAAATTTTATTTTGAATTTTTAAAAATTCTATTTATAGATATTCTATTAATAGTTTTTATTTATTTATAACTTTTATTATTAATAGCCTTCTATAAATAAACTATTATTCTATTTTTATATTTTTGAAATTTTTAGAATTTAAATTTTATTTTAAATTATTTTGTTAATTTTCTATAAATATCTTTGATTTATTTTCAAATTATTTTTTAAATTAATTTTCCTTTTAACAATTGGTTTTCTATAAATAGCCTTGATAGACTTTTAGATTTTAACTTTGATTTTTAAATAATCTTTTAATAATGTTTTATTTAAATTTTATTTTAAATTTAATTCGATTTATTAATAGAATATTCTATTGTTTATAGTTTAGATATTATTAATCTTTGGTTTTTAAAATAATTTCATATTAAATTCTATTATGGCAAAATCGGTATTGTTACAATTATATTGTTGATTACTTAATCAGTTAATTATTTATTATTCTATAATCATGCAGGTACCTGACTTATTTTATATAGGCCTTGTTAATCATTTATTATTAGTAAATTATTTCGTTTATATTTAATTAATTTCAATACTTTAATCTAAGCTCTTATTTAATATTTCCTTTTTTGAAATATTTTGTGAAACGTTTCTTTTTAAAATCAAAGAAATTAAATTTTCTATTTTCAAATTACAATTCAACTTATAAGTATTATTTTATTTATTTGCTTTAGCAATCCTTTTCATATTTCCTTTGACGTTTGATCATATGTTTAAATAAAATTTCAATTATTTATTATTCTATTTATTTATATCAACTATTAAAATAACTCGAGATTACATTTATATTTCCAATTCAAATTAATAATATCAAAACAAAAAAACAAACATTTCCTTAATCTTTCAAATAGGCTTGATTTATTAAATTTCCCTTTAATTTTAATAATTTTCCCCTTATCTAACTCGCTTTGTTTACTTTTTAAAACTCTTTATTTATTACTTGATTTATTACGACTTATATTCAATTCGATTATCTTTTCAAATTCTTTGAACCCCACCAAAACAAAGCAAGGTGTGTTGAAGCGGACGGCGTCAGGCTTTTCGTGGAACTGTACGGCGTCCCCCGACCATTCAAATCTGATTGTTCTCTGTTTCAGCCCCTTGAGATACTCTGTATTTTTTTATCCTTTCTCCTGGACCACGTCAAATTAAACTTCCTCCTTTTATTTACTTTTTTTTTTTAATTTCTACTTTAGCTACGTGGCAACAGAGCCCCGGCTCCTACAGATGAAACAAACTAACAGATAAATCTAGGTGACACGGTTCAAATCCGTCTATAATTCCTAACGTCCGTTGGCTCACACATTAATATTTTTAAATTTTATTATTCTTAATCAATTTATTAATTAACTTAACCGCCTTCATTGAAGAATTCTAGGAAATGCCCTATTACTAATAAACTTATTTAATTTTTAAATCATTTACTATTTTATGATTACTTTTGTTAAATTTTTACTTTAAATAATTGTTAATTATTATTCTAAACATATGATCCGTCTAATTATTTCAATATTTTACTTTTACATATTACTGTTAACTTAAATTTCAATTAATTTTTAATCATTATCTTAACTAAATGTTTCATTCATTTTTACTTTAATTTTTAATTAATTATTTTATAATTACAATTAACATTATTGCAAAATTATTAAAAGAGCTTAGGACTAAATAGCGTTTATCGGCACTTGGACTCACTGAACAGCCGGTCAATAATTCTTATTACATAAGAATTATAACTAACATTCACACATATTAAAAACTAAATAGTTAGTGTATTTTAGTTATTGTAAAGTGTTTCGTTTTGTACTTATCAAGATACAAGGTGTGAACAAGCCGCTTGGTTCGGGTCTATTCAGGAAAACGTGCAATCTTATCCGGGCTTGGCGTCGTTCCCTTAATTCGGTTATTTGCGTAGATTTTTGCAAATCGTTCACTGAACACTGTACTATGGGCTTGATGAACACTTTTGTAGTTGTTATACTATGAAAACTTTAGTATAAATCACGATTACGTTGGATTATTAAAAGTATAACAGGTGTTTCTACTAAACTCGCTGTCCGTGACCTTGGCCTCCATCCAAGTGACCCACTCACGCTCAACCGATTTCCGGTCACTGATTCCTTTTTCATTCACTCTGATGGCAGCACTAATCAAAGACTGATCACTCAGTGTCACCTATCTCCCATAATTTGAATTATATTCAAATTTGAATATTTAACCATCATTCGAATCAAGAATACCGCTATTGCTCTTATAAATAATTAATTAAAATACTAATTTTGATGACTAATTAATTAATAAAAAAAATGAAAAAATTGGGCATGCAACAATATATATATATTTTTGTTTGAGACTATAGTTTCGAAAGCTTGAGCTTCATCATCAGTCTTTTTTAATTATAAATATTATTTTTCATGGGGTCAGTATCTCGTGGATATTGAAAATTCTTTGCTCTTTACTTAACCGAAAGCCATTTAGAATTCTAACCCCATGGAAAATAATATTTATAATTAAAAAGACTGATGTTGAAGGCCAAGCCTTCGAAACTATAGTCTCAAACAAATAAATAATATATATTGGTATATTTTTGTTATATATGTGTGTATGATTATTTGCATCAAGCAGAGGACAACCTTTTTGTTTCTCTTTATAAAAATTATATAACTAGATATACATTTATTAAATATTTGGTCTATCTCGAAAAAGGCTTAAATTTTGATAAAACAAACTGTATGGCAAGGGCGTAAAGTGAGGAAAACCCGGGAATCAAGGTTACGGCATTCGCTTCGGTTTATAATACATTCACCTGAATACAAGTGTGAATCCAAACACAGGTAAGCGAATGCAGTAACAATAATTGTCGGGTGTCCCTCACTACGACCGTGCGATACTCTATTTTTACACGCTTTATATTAGCTTCACCTGTACCATGTATTTATCAATGTGACATTTGTCCTGTTAAATTCCACAAACATTTCTCTATAAAAATAATTGTTTACCTACTCAATTTAAATGAAATTATATAAATATAAATACATTTCATTCTATTAAATTCCGCAAACTTTTCTCTATAAAATTAATTAAGACTAAAAAGTAAAAAAATAAATTATATTTTAAATAAACTAAAAACACGCTTCAAAAAGTACAAAATAATGTTATACTTAATCAAAAAGCGTGGAGCGCAGAAACATGTACTTTTAATTAATTTCGAGAAAGTGCCCCACGCTTTTTTATTAAGTATTACATTATTTTGTACATTTTAGAAGCGTGTTTTTTAGTTTGTTTTTCTTAAATATAATTTATTTTTGATTTTTAGTCTTAAATACTTTTATAGAGAAAAGTTTGCGGAATTTAACAGAATGAAATGTATTTATATTTATTATTTTTTTATAATTTCATTTAAATTGAGTAGGTAAACAATTATTTTTACAGAGAAATGTTTGCGGAATTTAACAGAACAAAAGTCACATTAATACATAAATAGATACTTACATACATACAGGTGAAGCTATATATATAGCGTGTAAAAAACTAAAAAAAACACGCTTCTAAAAAGTTAATAGGGATTGTGGTGTAGGTGCAAGGTGAAACATCTTTAATAAAGATAAAAGTAAATAAATATATGAAATATTCATTTACTCTGAGTTAAGATTTCTAGGTCACTTGTTTCACATTAAAATTAAAAAAATAAAAGAGGTTTTAAATTTTTTCAATATATATATTTCGAGCTGTGAGCTCATCTTCAGGAAAGTACAAAATTATAACTAATAGAAAATTCGAATCCCTAGCCTATAGATAATAACCATTGTACTTCCAATTTTCCTTTATTGATCCATAGGTCATTAGAGCTTACCCTACCCAAATTTTCACTAAACAATAGTCTCAAAAAGAGATTATCCCTTAAAATAATTTAAACAATGGAAACAATTTTTCTCTTGATCATTAAACCTACATATGGAAAAAATTTAAAACCTCTTTTATTTTTTAATTTTAATGTGAAACAAGTGACCTAGAAATCTTAACTCATAGTAAATTAATATTTATTTACTTTTATCATTTTTTATCTTTCTTCTAAAAAGTAACAAAATAATGTAATACTTGATTAAGTATTACATTTTAGAAGCGTGTTATTTTAGTTTTTTTTTTTAAATATAATTTATTTATAATACCAGCTCAAAAAAAAAACAATTTCAGAGAAATGATTAGCTATAGTATTTTCACTAAGATTTGGTGGTCTCTACTAAAAATTCAAGAACAATCTTGGATTTTAGGGGCTTAGTCTTAATTTCTGATTAAATAAAAAAAATATTAAATTAGAAATAATACCATAGGTTTTCCAGTGATGCTCTTTTAAGGCGCCACACGTTATAAGCCATTTTGAAATAAGAGGAGCGCGTTCTGTGAACGGCAATGTGTGTGGCCATGGTTTTCTCGAATTACCTGCAACACACGAAAACCATTGTGGTCATTAACCAGGAACAATATAACAATATATCTTACTGAGAATTCGACTTACCGCTATATTTTTTTAAGACGTGATCAAACCAGAGACCTTCTACAATAGAAGAAGAATACTTCATAGTAATGTTTTCATTCTTTGTTGACATCTGAAACAAATGAAATTAAGTAAAGTCATTAAGCGAGAATAAGAAAAAGATTTATTTTTCAAATTATAAAATCGAACAATATTTTTATTTTGATAAAACTTATTAGTCATATGGAGTACTGTAATAGATACTTTTAAAATATATCTAGATTTAGATACATATAATTTAAAAATTTTGTACTCGATCAGTGGCGTAGCGGATTAGTACTCGGGGCATAAATTTTAGTATTTTTGAATTCTACATAAAAATCCAATAGAAGTTTATTAAATATTCCCTATTCCTAAAATGAATAGTTTTTTTGAATAAAAAATATTTTAAATTTCGCTCGTCCAGATCTTAATTATTTATACATAATAATCTTTAAAGAATTTGGTGTCGGTTCTAGGTGAAACATTTTAATAGATAATAAGTAAAAATATATTTTTCTAGGTGGGTTTCACAAATAAAACACATATATGTTTTGCGGTTTTATCTCGATATATATTCGGGTTATGAGTTTTCTTTTGTAACTCCTGATGATGGGCTCATAACCCGAAATATATATCGAGATAGAAAATCAAAAACATATATTTGTTTATTTGTGAACCACCTAGAAAAATATATTTTTACTATTATTATACATAATAAATAAGATCTAGACATAAGAAAATTAAAATAATTTTTATTTAAAAAACTATTCATTTTAGGTATAGGGAATTCAAAAATACAAAAATTTATGCCATCTTCGATTTGAAAAAATTGAGTATTAACAACTTTTTGATTTTCAGAAATAAACGATTATTATGTTCATCCTGGATATAAAATTTGAATTTTTATGATTAAGTAAGATTTTTTAATGTCTTATTAAGAGTTCTGATTGATCAAATTAATTCTACAAACAATAGTTTAATTATTATTAATTTTTAAAGATGAACACTAAATTGGTAGTTTTTACAAACTATCTAAAATAACTCAGAAATTATAAATTTTAGACATCAAATGCAAAATACAAAATCATCTTATTTTTTAACACTTAATCTAATGATGCAAAAATATTTGGGAGGTTCCATTGAAAATAAGAAAGTTGATAGCGATTACGGAAAAGCAGAAAGTGTCCAAAAGTTTTAATAATTTATTTAAAAAGAGCATATTCCAAAACATAAATTTGTCAAACTTCAAAATTTTCTCTCATCTCCTTGCATGAAAACTTTTAATGAACGAGTTCTGTGGGACACCCAGATGCATATGTGTGTATGTTTATTTGCATCAAGCAGAGGACAACCTCTTTGTTTCTCTTTATGAATTAACAACTCTGCTACTCTCGGCAAAATAAAAACTTTTCAATTAAACACTTTTTTCATGCACGATTACAATACTTCACTATTCCCTCTATAAATTATAATTTTTGTGATGAATTTTCCATATTAAAAGTAGCCTTTATTCAATATTTCAAGTTTTTAGTCTCAAAAATTTCCGGGGAAAACGTCGAGAATTGTTTGTCCTCCTAGAACAAGCTTTCAAGGGTATTTCAAGGTTAAGTTCTGTTTTTTAAATGGAAACCTATATTTTTCTTTACAAAAAAAAAACTGAATAACTTTCATAAGAACTATTTTATTATCCGACATCAAATAAACAAAATATTAAATCAATTAGATCACAAAAAAATATCCTAATAATTATTTTTAACAATTATTCAACTTATTTATTAAGTAATGTTGTTAACTTTTTTTTCTCAAAATCGTTTTAGTATTTGAGAAATTTAGAAAAAATTAATAAAAATTCTCTTATAAATTTGAATTATGCCAAATATAATAAATTTCACTAAAAAATCTTACAAAATCTATACTGAAATGAAAATTGACCACCATTTTAAGTAAAAAAAAAGTTTTAGAGGTACAAAATAGTGTCTATTATTAAATTTTGTTTTTTTGTTAAGCAGAATTGTGTAGCTTCTTGGTAAAATATTTTAAATAAAGTAAAGAATTTTTTTAAAAGTTTTCTAAAAAATTTTCAAAAATTTTCTTTACTTTATTAAATTTTTGTATTAAAAAAATAGAGCATACCTTGGCAGTGATCCTTGATTGACGTCGACTGGAAAGAAAAGTACAGAACAGATGTGTTCTCAAGAACTGTTGAGTTCAGAATGATATAATTTGAGCCATTTTTACAGAGGTAGACATATCCCCCCTCCACTTTCCAAATTTCATTTAACCACTCCCATACCAGGGTCGCCAGTCAGGGGGTTTCCCACCAAAATTTAGCGGTAAAAAAATAAGTATAAATTTTCGAAATTCAAATATTTATTTTCTAAAAAAATTGGAAAATTGATGATAAGGGGGGACCATTATCAAATTGTTCCTTTTTTTCCAAGAGGTACAAAAAGAAACTTTTTTCGATTTTTTCACTCACGAAATTATAATTTCCTAAATCTATATAATATACCCTACTAGAAATAAGTATAATACTTTCGAAAATCAAATATTTATTTTCTAAAAAAATTGGAAAATTGATGATAACCTTATCAAATTGTTCCTTTTTCAAGGATTCAAAAATTAACTTTTTTCGAGTTTCTTTGGCGAAATTATTATTTCCTAAATCTATATAAAATACTCTACTAGAAATTGTATAATCCCTTCGAAATTCAAATATTTATTTTCTAAAAAAATTGGAAAAGTGATAATACTTATATCAACCTTTATCAACTTTCACATAAGATTCAAGGGTATAAAATTAACATTTTCGAGTTTCTTTGACGAAATTATAATTTCCTATATCTATATAAAATACTATATCTAGAAATAAGTATAATCCCTTCGAAATTCAAATATTTATTTTCTAAAAAAATTGGAAAACTTAATGATAAATGGGGGCTCTTATTAACTTTATCATCCATCATTTATCCCTATGACATCTAGAGACTGGAATTCTCTTCCCCCGACCGTCTTTCCAGCTACTTATAACCTTCAAACTTTCAAGACCAGCATCCACAGATACCTTCGACTTCTGCAATCCTAAATCTCCCTTATCTTCACGTTACAAGGGTCCACCACGGACTTCAGAGGTTGTACCTTCTTGGTGCAACTTCTTCTTGTATCAATATCATTATAAAAAAAAAAAAAAAAAAACTTTCACATAAAATCAAAGGTTCGAAAAAACATTTTATTCGAGTTATTTTGACTAAATTATAACTTCCTATATCTATATAAAATACTATACTAGAAATAAGTATAATCCCTTCGAAATTCAAATATTTATTTTCTAAAAAAATTGGAAAACTTAATGATAAATGGGGGCTCTTATTAACTTTCACATAAAATCAAAGGTTCGAAAAGAAACATTTTTCGAGTTATTTTGACTAAATTATAACTTCCTATATCTTTATAAAATACTCTACTATAAATAAGTATAATCGCTTCGAAATTCAAATATTTATTTTCTAAAAAAATTGGAAAATTGATCATAAGGGGGACACTTATAAAAAAATTTATTTTAATTCAAGGGTACAAAAAGAAACATTTTTCGAGATTCTCTGACTAAATTATAATTTCCTATATCTATATAAAATACTTTACTAGAAATAAGTATAATCCCTTCGAAATTCAAATATTTATTTTCTAAAAAAAATTGGAAACTTTCGAGTTACTTTGACGAAATTATAACTTCCTATATCTTTATAAAATACTCTACTAGAAATAAGTATAATCACTTCGAAATTCACTAAACATATCCGTGGTCTATTTAACTCCAGAGCATCTAATAGCTAATCTGCTTATAATTCATTTTTATTCGAATTACATTAATTTATTTATCTATATCTATATAATAAAAATGAATTTCTGTTTCTTTGTAAGCGCAGATCTCTCAAATGCCTGGACCGATTTGGCTAATTTTTTTAAATGTTCGTAATAGTCCAATTCAGGTTAATACGTAAAAAAAAATTGGAAAAGTTGCCCGGAAAATTGGAAAAATCAGGAAAAACTAAAAAAAATCAGGTTAGCCAACATAGCTTGCCAGACAATAAAAGAACTAAACGAGCAAAAAAACAAGTGTTGGCGGCCCTGTTTGTAAGATTTTTGAGTGTCATTCATTCTCAATAGTTCTAACCACATTATCGTTGAAGAAGAATTTAATAATGCAACAAAGATTTAAAAAAAATATCTATTTTTTTAAAGTACATTTAAAAACAAAAATTAAAAAAATAAACTGCAACGGATCGTTGCTAAACTTTATCCAAATTCATTTGAAATATTAATATGTTTATTTCTTTATTATTAATCAGATATCACTTGCAATTTGCAGTTCATGTTGACTTTAATTCAAAAATAATGATCGATTCTCATTTAACAGTCGAGGAATAACCATTCTACATTCGATTTTTGACGTTTCGGTTTTTATTGGTAGCCATTGGTGAAGACATGGAGGAATCGACTTAAAATCAAAAATAGCGATCGATTCTCATCTAATACTTGAGGAATAAGAATTCTACATTAGATTTTTGACCCTTCGATTATTATTGGTAACCATTGCTGAAGACATGGAGGAATCGACTTAAAATCAAAAATAACGATCGATTCTCATCTAATACTAGAGGAATAACCTTATTGCATTCCATTTTTGATGTTTTGACTATTAATGGCAACCTCTACTGAAAACGTGGAAGAATCGACTTAAAATCAATAAGACTAAATTCTTTTATGATAAACAACTCAAGCTTGAGAATAAGATAATTTTTTATAAATAGATTGTATATACTTTTGTGTCTAGCAAAATGAATAATAATTGTAATTTTCAAGTCTTCTTATCTATAATAATACCTACATATAATATAACTTTTTTTAATTTTCCCCTTAATGATAACAAGTGGATTTTTAATACCTACATTTTAAATATTTGTTTCATCTTATTTGTTATGAGTGTATATTACAGTTAAATAGAATCTCAAATTATATCTATTTAAGACTATAATAAAACAATTATATTTATTCTCTGTAACTAATAAAACATCAATAAAACAGCTAAGTGGGGGTCCAGGGGGCGAAGCCCCATGGCTAGCAAAAGGCCTTGAAGCTAGTTTTAGATTAAAAAAACTAGATTTTCGAAATAACGTACATTTTACAAAATATCGGTTTAGGGGTTTTGCGACCCATCCTTTTTCCTCGATGCTGGAAGTTATCTTATTTGGAGAAAAATTCGCTAGCTAAGGGTGAACATTTCTCCCGATAAGAATATCTTATCTATGAAAATATGTTTGTCATTCTCCGTTTGTGAGAGCCCCCCAAGTAGTTTGCAATGGTCTTGCGGTGACGCACGTGAATTGTTCAAAGTTAAGCAATTAAATGTATATTTTTTGTTTAGAATTGTATGTATGTACCATATATATGTAATTTATTGAATAGTTAAGTCGGAGGAATGAGCCTGATGAATTCCAGGTACAATAAGCATTGATTGACCAGTAATGACAGACATTAGGAGTAATGAATAATAAACGAGGGAGGAATGACCCAGGCTTCACTGGATGAGAGAGAAAATAACATACACCAGTCTAGTCTGAGATACCGACAGGCAAAGTCTGCGCTGAGACAACCGAGCGAGAGAATCTCTCTGAGATACCAACAGAGTGAAGGTCTATCCATTGTTACACCGAGCAGCTAAGAGAGAGGCCAATTCTCTTCTATATTGTTCTACACCGATCGGCGTGAGACACCCAAGGCGAATACCGCATTTACTGCCAAATATATAGATATATAATTATATATACTTGGGCAACCCAAGAAGTCACACCTTCTGATTCGGTCCTCAAAACCTGATATATATCTATATTACCTTCGCCAGCCAATCTTCAGCACCGGAACGTCTACGGATAAAATACCCCGCCGGAGTCCAATGTTCCCAGTGTATGCCTCCAGATAGAGCTTACACATACACAGGTTTCTCCACCTCAGCCGGGAAACCGCACGCCTACACCACCAGTTTATTAAGTAATTAAGTGGGAGATAAATTTAACCTAATTTATCGCGCGGAGAACTTACCACTGCTCGAAGCCCCTAAAACCTTAGTAAATTGGATATTGGATTGTATCTAAGTTTCTGAGATTGGCTCGTGATCCCGGCTTCTTTTCCTTCTACTCTGTTCTTTTCACGATGGAGGGGCCAGCCCATACAGGCCTTTAGAGGATGGACCTTCTGGTGTATCTCCTTCTCACATCAATATCATTAAAAAAAAAAAAAAAAAAACAAAAAAAAACAGTCAGTGGCGAGCCCTTGTGCCAAGCAACGGCATAAACCATCCAATCGGCAGGGCCAGGATAGAAGATATTTCTCTACCTCGCCTCAATTATTTGTAACTGCTCAAGAAATAAACACCTCATTCTCTTGTTATTTGCTGGTCAGTATTTGTGATTATTTCTAGATATAATAAGCACCAGGAAATCAACATCCTCATCTCCTTCACATATATACATCTCATTCTTCATTCTAGGGACGGTGAAATTTGGATCAGCTACTGAGAAACACACCCACAAAAAGTCGAAGCAGATAAAAAAAATAATAATAATAAAAAAAATAATACAATAATAAAACATTAACGTTAAATGCAGTAAAGCCCAATTCTCCTTGAACATAACTTACATTCAACCCCCCCCCTCGCCCCTTAATGACCCTCCACCCCTCGCAAGTTAGTTGGCAATAAATGTTAGAAGTGAATTCGTATTGAATTATTAATTCCATCTCTCTTGAATAGATATCACCCCTATCGTGATTTTCTTTAGGGATCCTCTACTAGATTCTTAGATTTTCGCTAATATTTTTCTATTGATATTTAATATTTTTATAAAATTCTGATTAATATAAATGGATAAATACAAATAATAAAGTGAGTCTTGTGTGCTGTTGAAAAACATAATGTATAGAGAGAGCATAGCCATATTTGGATGATGTGAAACCGGGAAGTTTGGAGAAACAGTTTAATATTGTAGCTCTTGTCCGAAATCGAACTTGAGTTTGAATTATTTTTTCATTTAGAGCTTTTTAACTAATTTTTTGGCACGTATAAGAAAAATATTTAATAAAAAAATATAAATAAGTAACTGATATAATTTAAATCCTCAAAGTGTGGTCTGAATTTGAGCTTGATTTGAGACGTTGGTGCGCCATTATTTAGGCAACAAGATGTGCGCAGAAGAATGAAAGCTGCGTATGAGCTAGGCGAGTCAAGTCATTGATGGAATGCTCTAGGTCCAGAGCAGCGGTCTCAAACCTTAATATTTGCGTGAGCTACTTTTGAAGTTAAAAAATCATCCTGTGAGCTACTTGTTACAAACAATTTACTTAATGCTTATATAACCTTATTTATACAATATTATCTCATTATATTAAACCACCCATTCTTGTATATACGAGGACTGTTGAGAAGGTAATTTTTATTTTTCTCGAAAAATATTTATTTATTCATCAATATCTATTTTGTCCCCTTCAAAGTAATCCCCCTTAGATATAATACACTTGTGCCAGCGCTTTTTCCAATCCTCGAAGCACTTCACGATATGCGCTTTTTATTTATTTATTAATATATACACGGGCAGAAAGCCCAATTTTAATCAATTTATACAATAGAGTAGTGAGAAAAAAAATGTTTAACAATAATTTTAAATATTAACACAAAACAAATACGAGAAAAAAACAACTATAAAATATAGATTCAGATACAGATACAAATATAATCACAAATATGAATGCAAATCTAGATATGAATGTAGATATAAATACAGATATAATTACAGAATTAGACATGAATACAAAATATAAGCATATATAAATATAAGTACAAGTACATACAACGAAAAAACACAAACATAAATACAAACATTTATGCGCCAAGCTTTCGGAAAAAATGATTTTTAATCTCATTTCTGGATGAATTGAATATATCGAGAGCCATATTCTGATTTCCTGTTCTTAATATGCGACTCATACCCGAGTAAATCAGGTATGAAAATCTATGGGTGGGAATTGACAGTATTTCTGGATTCCTAGTTCTATGGCTGCTAACATTGAAGGTGACTAATTCCAAGAGTCGAGAGTCGTCCACTTTGCCATTGATGAGATTACAGAGAAAAAGAAAATCTGCCTGTTCTCTCCTCATTTCAAGCGGCAAGATATGTAGTGTTATATACAGGTCGTCATACGATATTTCCGCGATTGGGACGTGAAGCTTAAAGGCAATATATCTCAGAAATTTTCCGTTCAAGTCTCTGAATATAAGTTTTATAATAGGGTGACCAAATCGGACTAGCATATTCCAACCGGCTTCTAACAATGGAACAGAATAGATTTTTCAGGACAAATATGTTTCTAAAGTGTCTCGTATTACGGGTTATAAAGCCAAGTAGCTTAATCGAACTATTTGTTATCTCCGTTATATGTTCTTCAAAACCAAGCGAACTGTTAAACGTTACACCTAGGTCCCTGAAAGTAGATATGTTTTTTAACTTATTATCAATTTTTGGTATGGCCTTGAGCTCTTCCAGCGATGCGGTCTTAATCGTGGCAAATCTCCGTCATTTCATGGGTCTTTTGAGTTTTAGGAACAGGAAAACGTCGCAGGGGGCCAAGTCCGGTATGAATGGCTGAGGCATGATTACTGTGTTGTTTTTGACAAAAAATCACGGATAAGCAACGATGTGTGAGCAGGTGCGTTAAAGTCATGAGTTGTTTTGCCACAAATCCGGGCGTATTTTTCGTATTGCTTCACGCAAACGGCGCATAACTTCAAGATAATATTCCTTATTGTTCACCAATTTGTTTCGTGTCACAGCTAATATTTAATTGGTTCAGCAGTGTTAGGTTGTGTTTCTATTGTTATTGACGTGATTGCCCACTGATCATAATAGTAAGTAATTTAATAATTTTATTTTTTTAGAATAATATAATATTATTCCTAATATTTCCAGACATATGGATAAGTTTTTGATAGGATATAAGCGAAAATCCACTAATAATGAAGATTCTGATGTTGGCACAAGTAGTGAGAATACAAGCCACAAGGAACAGGAAGGAAGAACTCCCAAGACAAGGAAATACGACTTATCCTATTTATCGTTCGGATTTACTAATATTATTAACGATAATGTAGAAAAACCAATGTGTTTGTTGTGTTCAAAAGTTTTGGCTGCTGATAGTATGAGACCCGACAAATTGAAACGGCACCTTGAAACTATTCATTCTGAATACGTTGGTAAGCCTCAAGAATTTTTCAAAGAAAATTGGATGAGTTATCTAAAAACAAGTAAAATTTAAAAAAAAATTGTTCATATTCCATCAAATGCATTACTAGCATCATACCTAGTGTCGTACAGAATCGCGCAATGTAAAAAACCCCACACAATAGCAGAAACCTTAGTTTTGCCAGCAGCTATTGATATGGTCAAAACAATGTTTGGCCAATCTTATGCGAATCAGCTGCGACAAATACCGCTTGCTGATAATACAATTGGCAGAAGAATTGATGATATATCTGAAGATCTTTGTGACCAATTAGTTTGTCGAATGCGTACTTCAAAATTCGCAATACAAGTAGAAGAAGCTACTGATGTAGCTAAAGACGCACATTTAATTGCATATGTTCGATATGTTGACGATACTAATATAATTGAAGATATCTTATTTTGCAAACCAATTCCTGACAGAGCCACATCCAATGAAATTTTCAAAATAATAGACAGATTTTTTAATGAGAACGACATAATGTGGAATAATTGCATTGGGCTCTGTACTGACGGTGCACAATCAATGGCGGGACACAAAACTGGTCTTCAAACACTAGTTAAAATGAAAACACCTGAGGTTCTCTGGACGCACTGCATGCTCCACAGAGCAGCTCTCGTATCAAAAACTATAAGCGAGGAACTTAACAATGTTTTTGCAAAAGTAACGAAAGTTATAAATTACATAAAAAACAGTCCATTAAAAGCAAGGTTGTTCGCAAAACTGTGTGAAGATATGCGAGCTAATTACACGTCACTTCTGTACTATTGTGAAGTGCGCTGGCTATCTCGTGCAAAAGTGATTCAAAGGGTACTTGAACTCAAAGAAGAAATTGCTATGTTTCTCGAGGAAAATCATAATGAAGACGGCAATATGTTTAGGGATGATAATTTTATTGTTAAACTTACATATTTGGTTGACATTTTTGAAAAATTGAGTGTTCTTAATAAATCAATGCAAGGACCGCAAATGCATTTGCTTATACAAAAAGACAAAGTGAAAGCATTTATTAAAAAAGTGGAGCTATGGAAATCAAATTTGCAAAAAAATAAGATTGACATGTTTCCACGTTTAAATTTATGCGTCCGAGATAACATAGAAGCAAACAAAAATCTCTTTGTGGAACACTTGAATGGTTTGTTGCTTCAATTTTCGAGTTATTTTGGTGATCTTGATTCTACAAAGTTTGCGTGGATACAGAATCCATTTATCGACGAAGAAGATGATGAATTTGGATTGACAAGTATTGAAAAAGAAAAATTGATTGAATTATTATGTGATACTACATTAAAACATAAATTTCAGACTGTATCTCTGGTTCAATTCTGGTTGAATCTTCATACAGAATATAACACTTTGTCAAACAAAGCTTTGAAAGTACTGCTGCCGTTCGCAACATCATATTTATGCGAAACGGGATTTTCTGCATTGGCTGCAATGAAATCCAAATATCGAGCTCGTTTAGTTGTAGAAAAAGAGCTACGAGTAGCTATATCGTCACAAACACCAAGATTTGATAAACTTGTGGGTGAATATGTTCCCCACATGAGCCCCCCGCGGAAGAAAAGGAGCTACGGGGGTAGGATTAGCGAGGCTGGTTTGATTAGATGTCATGTGGCTCGCGAACTTGAACTCGGAGCACGGCGCCCGTGAACATATTCACCCACAAACTTTGTGCTAATAGACAAGCACATCCATCTCATTAAAAACAATAATAAAATATCGTTTTCCATTAGTTTGTATAAATAAGTTTTATAAGAGTAAAAATGTTTGTGTTTTTATTTTATGAAATCTTCAGGGGGAGGGGGGCGCGCCAAATGATTAAATATTTTTATCCCTCCAGCTCACGCAGATCCTTCATATATAATCCTTAGTGTGTATGTGCGTGATCGACCCACGCCTAAACCACTGAACGTATCGAAACCATATCCACACCATATGTTTGTTTAGTGCTCCGGATGGTTTATCTAAATTTTGGGCCAAATCGGTTTGATTTGATTTCACACGATTTTACATAATTAAATTAATTATTCTCAGGTAGAAGAATTCCAATCTTGGGGTTTTAAAAAAAGGTTTCTCTTTTCTTTTGTACCCAGGCAAACAATGGGTTTGGGTTAATTCATTGTTCTCAAAGGCCTTGAAGAAGTATTCAAAATAAATAATATCTACAATCTATAAAAAATATTTTTTATTTTGCTTTCGCAATGAGTTAAATTATTTCTTAATTAATAAAAATATATTTAATTAAAATACAGTTGAACAAAATTATATTGCAAACAAACTTTTGGCCGTCTAGAGACGCTGCCCGCCAGGGCCTACCTGCCCGAAGGGCCAAGATGCAGAGGGCGTGCCGGAGGCACGCCTGACGCGCTTGTATATACGGGTGTTTTTTTAGAGTATAGAACTTCGAATTGAAATAAAACACAAGAAAATCGTTTTAATGTCCATCAATTTGGCTTTATTGGAAGGATAATTTTATGCCATTAATGTTTAAATATGATTTCGGGCATGTGGCCGCCGCGGCTGGCTCGAATAAATCCAATTCTACAGGTCCAATTTTCAACCACTTTTTCGAGCATATGGGGCCGTATGTTGGCAATAACGCCACGAATGTTGGCTTCCAAGTCCCCTAACGTTTCTGGTTTGTTGGCGTAGACGAGCGACTTCACATATCCCCAAAGAAAATAATCCAATGGTGTCAAATCACACGATCTTGGTGGCCAATTGACAGGTCCATTCCGCGAAATTATGCGCTCATCGAATGTTTCCTTCAATAAATCGATTGTGACGTGCGCTGTGTGGCATGTAGCGCCGTCTTGTTGGAACCACAACTCATCCACATTCATGCCATCCAATTCGGGAACAAAATAGTCGGTTATCATGGCTCTATACCGGTCTCCATTAACGGTAACTGACTCTCCAGCATTATTTCGGAAGAAGTATGGCCCAATGACTCCACCAGCCCATAGAGCACACCAAACAGTCAGTTTTTGTGGATGTAATGGCGTCTCAAGGGTCTCATGTGGATTCTCTTCACTCCAAATGCGGCAATTTTGCTTGTTGACGTAGCCAACATTCGTGGCGTTATTGCCAACATACGGCCCCATATGCTCGAAAAAGTGGTTGAAAATTGGACCTGTAGAATTGGATTTATTCGAGCCAGCCGCGGCGGCCACATGCCCGAAATCATATTTAAACATTAATGGCATAAAATTATCCTTCCAATAAAGCCAAATTGATGGACATTAAAACGATTTTCTTGTGTTTTATTTCAATTCGAAGTTCTATACCTCTAAAAAAAACACCCGATATATATGTATATATATATATTGTTTGAGACTATGCTCTCGAAGGCTTGGCTTCATCGTCCTTTTTTAATTATAAAATATTATTTTTCATGGGGTCAGTATCTCGTGGATATTGAAAATTCTTTGCTCTTTACTTAACCGAAAGCCATTTAGAATTCTAACCCCATGGAAAATAATATTTATAATTAAAAAAGACTGATGTTGAAGGCCAAGCCTTCGAAACTATAGTCTCAAACAAATAAATAATATATATTGGTATATTTTTGTTATGGTATGTGTGTATGATTATTTGCATCAAGCAGAGGACAACCCTTTGCTTCTCTTATATAAAATTATATATAACTAGATATACATTTATTAAATATTTGGTCTATCTCGAAAAAGGCTTAAATTTTGATAAAACAAACTGTATGGCAAGGGCGTAAAGTGAGGAAAACCCGGAAATCAAGGTTACGGCATTCGCTTCGGTTTATAATACATTCACCTGAATACAAGTGTGAATCCAAACACAGGTAAGCGAATGCAGTAACAATAATTGTCGGGTGTTCCTTACTACGACCGTGCGCATACTCTATTTTTACACGCTTTTTTAGCTTCACCTGTACCATGTATTTATCAATGTGACATTTATCCTGTTAAATTCCACAAACATTTCTCTATAAAAATAATTGTTTACCATACTCAATTTAAATGAAATTATATAAATATAAATACATTTCATTCTGTTAAATTCCGCAAACTTTCCTCTATAAAATTAATTAAGACTAAAAAAGTAAAAAAATAAATTATATTTTTAAAAAAACTAAAAAACACGCTTCTAAAAAGTACAAAATAATGTTATAGTAACATCAAGTTTGGAAACCACTGCTCTAAGGCGACGATATTCTAGTCCCCAGAGACCAAAGAGTGACCAAAAATATTTTGCTCCATGTGTACATATATACCACCCCTGCGTTTCGAAACGACAATAATATGCTTCTAGCTGTGGTAAGAAAAATCTTAAAGCACAGAAAGCTATTTATGCATCATCTTTTGAAATTAAGATAGTTGTTTCGCGACAATACTAGCCAAAAGTTAATGCTAGAGTATGTAGAACAGACAAGGATTCATAATTCATAAGCCCAAAACTTTTTGCTGTTTATGTACCGATTCTAGCCAATTCCGTGCTCGTTTGACAAATCTGGCACCATTGTAAGAGATTGAATATTTTTATATTAAAATGACAAAACAAATTAGATCTGTGTCGTAGGACACCGGATAGGAACGAAGTTCCTTATTATAAAAATATTAATTTTAAGTTCTATTCTAGGTATAAAGAAAAATAATTATTCGGGTATACATTTTTTATTATGATTTTTTTATCGATAAAAAGCAAAGAAACTACTTTATAAAATTATCTTAACACCTTTATTTTATTTACAATGATTTATAAAAATATATAATATATAATAATAATAATATACAAAAGAAACAGGTATTTATATGAATAATAATAATTAAGCCTAATTATGTTCTATCATAGAAACTATAGCTTTATGGTAACTAAAATAAGATATATATATTTGTGATTCGATTTTTGCCAAATATCTCGAGAAAACAGCATCGATAGTAGTATTGTCTCTCGTGTGGATTCATCTTCATTATTGTTCATATTTAAATCAAATGTATTTTTCAGAAAAGTTTTAAATGACTCGATTGCTTATCTTTGAAGTTAATATTGAAGTCACCTGCCAAAATTAGTGGAAGTTGGTCATAATTGGTAACCATACTCTTCAAGTAATGCTGTAGATGCTGCAGAATACTCCAACAGTGATCGATGTATGAATCCTTGCATGTTCATTAACTTCTGCTTCTGTGCAATGTAAACGATTACCATTATAAAAAATGTTGACGACCTGAGTGGATGCGCGCGCATGAGCATTGGCACGCTTTTTTTTAACGTTACGGACGTTTTTCACCGGCATAGGTACCCTCCGAGGCGTCCCATAAGGAACTTCACATTTTAAAAAGTTAAAAAATTTCTATGAAAATCGTTTTTTTATTTTTTAACAAATGTAATCATAACCTTATGAAAATTATAATTTTGAAAAAATCTAGCGCATGCGCGCTTTATACATCTTTCGCTGGTTAAATAAATGCGCTGTTGCCAAATAGTTTTTAGTGCAAATTTTTTTTTATACATTTTTCATTATTTATTAATTATCTCAGAAACTGTTTTGTAACTATGAATCAAAATTGTCTTAAAATATGTATTGGTTATTGTTTAATGTTGGTTTAGTTTTTTATAACAATGGTAAGAAGAGTTTCTTAATTATAATTAAATATGTATGTAAATTTTCCGATATCCCGATAGTGCAATGTATAAGAAGAGTCTGAAAAACTCTATTTTTGAAATTTAATAACTCCGGAACTATATTGTTCATAAATTTCGTTTTGCCACCAATCGATGCAGAAGTATTTAACTAATAATCTGTCTAAATTTCGAAAAATCCTAAAAAAAAAACCATTTGGCGGAACAACTATCTTAACATCTTCTATTTTGTTTTATTCCCACTTGTATAAGCATCAGTATTTTCATTATTGTTGACTTTTTAATGTTACATTTCGATATGAAGTTTTATTTATTTGTACATATTATGGCATAAAAGTAATTTTTTATTAAACATTTTTGGCGCGTCCCCTAGCAATACTCCAGGTTAGAAGCCGCTGGGATAGAACTTTGAGGGTGAAATGGAGTCAAAGGCTCTAGGTTTTTTGTTTCTATATAGAAATTAGTTATAATTTTTGTTATATAGCATTTATTAAAAAAAAAATCAAAATTTTTTAATTTTTTACATACTTATACAATAATTTAAATTTAATCCAATACAATAATAGAAAATTATTTTCAAATAAAAGAGAATTCGTTATGATTGTAAATCGTATTTCATTATTTGTATTATAAGTTTTTAAGAGTATTTTGCAGCAATTTCTCCAAGTTTCAGAATTTTTAATAGATGAAAATTTTTGAGTGAATTCAAATCTCAAATTGTCATATGATATCGGCTGCAAGAACAAAATTCTAAAAAAAAATAAAAATAAATAAATTATTAAAAAAAAAGAATAACAAATATGAAAAATTGTTATTAATTTAGTATGTTTTATCAGTATAGCGTATATAAAAGTACACACAATTCTTTTCATTTAAAATAGTCATCATTTAAAAAATATTTGTGTATTTTATTAGTTTTTTAAGAATTTAAAAAATACTTACTAATTTCTCTCAGATTTGATAGTTCGGTGATTGACTTGTTTATCGAAAGTTGAAACTACCTAGACATTTTTAATAAGATAATCTCATCAAAATGTCCACCGTTTCGATTAGGGCGGACAAAAACCGAATAAATGCGACTGTGATTTCTTTAAAATTCTTCATTTTTGGATAAATCCGGTTACTCGAATAGAGGTGAAAAATTGATTATGCGAGTAACCAGGTCTCCGAATAGCTGGTTAACTGATTATTTTGTGTTTGCTCTTATAAAAGCTCAAAAACAAATTGAGAAACAGGCTAACCGAGTAACTAGGTATCGGAATAACTAATTTCGGTTTTATTAAAAAAACACATAATTGCCAATACTAGTTTCTTACACCTAATTCTAGTGTCATTTTCATGTATTTGTGAATTTTCTCGTTAGACTGTGTATTTACTTATTTGAATGACTTCTTCACTTGAAAAATGCTCCAGAATTAGGTGTCTAAACGATGTGCATTCTGATAAAATTATTAAATTAAAAGTCTAATATATCTGGATTTAGCCAAAACTTTTCTTTCGATACCCATTTTTTTCTAATCTTGTTTATAATATCATATTGACTTGTCTTTTTGTTGAAATTCATTAGGAATGTGTGATTACCGCCCATCTAGAAAAGAAAAAAAAATCAGTAGTTTTTTAAACATTAAATGTTATTAAAATTTTAGAATAATATTATAGTTTTATCAGTATAGCGTATATAATAGTACACACAATTCTTTTCATTTAACATTGTCATCATTAAAAAAATATATATTTTTTTGCACGATCGTGAATTTTGACTTAATAAGTTTTTGTATAGTCTTAAGGCTTAATCTCCACCCTAGGGTAGTATCCTGGGGTGGTAAATTAATTTGCTACCTTGGAAGGTGGCAAGTTAATGTGAGAAATGTGAAAAAAAGGCAGGACCGCTTTTGTTTTGAAAATTCATAAACTGTACATTTAATTAAAGTAAAGAAAGTATTTGAAAATTTTTTTTATAAACTTTTTAAAATTTAAAATACTAGTATAATTAAGTAATGGAGAGGGATTCAGCCAATGGGTAGCCTCTGCTGAATAAAAAACTCCCAATTATGGAAAACGTTTCGGCTTTAATTAAATAATGCCATCATCAGTTCTTAAGAGAGTATTAGCGACACAATTAATTTTATAAATAAATTGTAGGCAGGCAGAGTTGTTATGGATTTTATCATAATATACAAAATTATATGAAATATAAAATGGTACATAAATCTTGGTGTGCTCATTTGTACATGAGACGTTGCGCATATTTAGTGAGAGCACACCAAGATTTATGTACCATTTTATATTTCATATAATTTTGTATATTATGATAAAATCCATAACAATTCTGCCTGCGTACAATTTATTTATAAAATTAATTGTGTCGCTAATACTCTCTAGGAACTGATGATAGCATTATTTAATTAAAGCCGAAACGTTTTCCATAATTGGAGTTTTTTATCCAGCAGAGGCCCATTGGCTGAATCCTCTCCATTACTTAATTATATACATATACAGCCATCAAAATTGTATCAACTTTAAAATACTAGGTAGGTTTCAAATAAATAGATACCTAGTATTTTATATTTTAAATTTTAAAAAGTTTCTAAAATTTTCTTTACTTATTTAATATGTTTCACCAAGAACTTACACCATTCTCCCTTAACAAGAAAGTACATTTATTAAAGATAAAAGTAAATGAATTGTTTCACACAAGTGACCTAGAAATCTTAACTCATAGTAAATAAATATTTCATATAATATTCATTTACTGATACAATTTTGATGGCTGTATATGTATATAATTAAGTAATGGAGAGGGATTCAGCCAATGGGTAGCCTCTGCTGAATAAAAAACTCCCAATTATGGAAAACGTTTCGGCTTTAATTAAATAATGCCATCATCAGTTCCTAAGAGCTGAAAAAAGCGATAGAGCACACATGTAAAAATACAATAAAAATTTTTTTACAAAAATCCAAAGTTGTTAATTATAAAATTATATCTTACAGTATTAGCGACACAATTAATTTTATAAATAAATTGTACGCAGGCAGAGTTGTTATGGATTTTATCATAATATACAAAATTATATGAAATATAAAATGGTACATAAATCTTGGTGTGCTCTCACTAGATATGCGCAACGTCTCAAGTATAAATAAAGCAGAATTTCATTTCATTCAATTAATAATAACATTATGAGGACATTGATCTAATTAGGATCACTGACCCCTTACAAACATCTCTCAATTAAAAGGATTTCTCAAAATAATTAATCAACATTAAGAATATCAAATTTCAATTTAAAATGACAATATATAAAAATTTTTATAATTCTTTCCCTTTTTCTCAATGTTTACTATATATTACTATATATAGTAAACATTGAGAAAAAGGAAAGAATTATAAAAAATTTTATATATTGTCATTTTAAATTGAAATTTGATATTCTTAATGTTGATTAATTATTTTGAGAAACCTTTAATTGAGAGATGTTTGTGAGGGGTCAGTGATCCTAATTAGATCAATGTTCTTATAATGTTATTATTAATTGAATGAAATTGAAAATTTGCTATATTTGTACTTGAGACGTTGCGCATATCAAGTGAGAGCACACCAAGATTTATGTACCATTTTATATTTCATATAATTTTGTATATATTATGATAAAATCCACAACAACTTGCCTGCGGACAATTTATTTATAAAATTAATTGTGTCGCTAATACTGTAAGATATAATTTTGTAATTAACAAGTTTGGATTTTTTGTAAAAAATTTTTATTGTAATTTTACATGTGTGCTCTATCGCTTTTTTCAGCTCTTAGGAACTGATGATGGCATTATTTAATTAAAGCCGAAACGTTTTCCATAATTGGAGTTTTTTATTCAGCAGAGGCTACCCATTGGCTGAATCCCTCGTTCATTACTTAATTATAATATTCATTTACTTTTATCTTTATTAAAGATATTTCACATTGCACCAACACCACAATCCCTATTAATAATTAAAGTACATTTAATTTATAAGTAGATTAAAGAGATATGCAATTATATCTAAGAGTTAAGAATTTAAAATTGGAAAAACTTTCTATTTCATCTTTTTTTGAATAGTAAAAAACTCACAGAATTAAGAACTTAATAATTATTTTTATTTTTAAGATGATTACTGTCAATGATTTATAAGTTCATTTAAAGATTCGTAGGGAAGTGAGAAAAAATTCAAAAACAAGAATTAATTAAAGCTGAACGATTTGGCGATTTTAAATCGACTTGTTCATCAACTGAGATTTTTATTATAAATGTGAATGAATCTATTTAATTATTTTGATTAGTTATGTCCATCGATTAAATTATTAAAGTTGTTATCGGGAAATAAGGACTATATTTTTTATGAAGATAATTTATATTTTATTGCCAACGTTTCATCAACTTTGTTGATTTCTTCAGGGCTAGTATTATCTTCCCTGCATATTTGTCATTTTTATAATTATTGTCAAATATGCAGGGAAGAAAACTATTTGAGCCCTGAAGAAGTCAACAAAGTTGATGAAACGTTGGCAATAAAATATAAATTATCTGCATAAAAAATATAGTCCTTATTTCCCGATAACAACTTTAAAAATCTATTTAATCAAATAAAGATAGAGAAGGAAACCATAACTAGACAATTAATATTTTATTTTTCACTTTGTCATACTTTTTCAATGATCTTTGAGAAATTTCGAGTTGCTGATGAAGACGAAATAAATCGATGAAAGATTCAATTTTGATTTATGTTTATTCTTGATTTTGAAATGATATTTGTTCACATACCTAAGAATCTGAAAATGAATTATTTTAAATTATGAAATGCGATCCTTCAACCTGGGTCTAGGATACTTTTCGGCTTAGCTTTCTTGATATAAATGATACTTTTATAATAGAAAATTGTAATTCTAATTTTTTTTTACTCATCAAGAAATATTTTTTATTTTACCTATATTGTAATTTAATTTATTTGATTTTCGTTATGTCTTATATAGATCGTGCAAAAAATTTATAAGCAGCTCGATCTATAATACTGGTCTCGGGTAACATTAGAGGCATAGATTTTATCTTGACTTCCAAGCAATACCCTTGACCATAATAAAGCTCTTATTGCCCTTTAAATTAAAATAATTTATATTAATTGAAATTTCTTTTTACATACCTTGAATAGGTTTGAACCAGTAGAACAAACTGCTAATCGGTCGGCTTTTTTCTGAATGAAGAAGTTCATCGACTTATTTGTTGGTTTTTTACAGTGAGCTCGGGATTTTGTGAGGACTACGCGATTGTTGTCTGATTGAGCCGAAGACCTATTATAAAAAGCATTATTTTTTTGATTGACAGCAAGACTTATTATTTTTTTTAATGCAAAGATCTCGAAAGACCCTTGCATTACCGAAGAGAGGGGAAAGTTGATCAAGTGAAAGGGTGGAGGCGTAGGTGTTTGTGCACCCGTGTTTTGAAGATTATAAGTGTTGGGAAAGATGGAGGCCAGGAGAGAGTTCCAGTTCCTTGAAGTCATGGGGACAAACGTATTGGCGAATGAAGTGGTCCTGCAATTTCCCAATTTTACCGCAAAAGAGTGTTGGGAATCGGCAAAAGTGGGGTTTGTAGTTCGATCAATAAGTTCTTTTATATATATATGTATTAGGAAGATCGGAGGAGATTATCAAGCCAAAAAATTTTTTAGTTTACTCATGATTAAACTAAAAAAATCTTTGTATTTTAATTTTTCTCCTTGTGAAACACCACCAACTCTAACATAATTTAATTTTAATAGTTGGAATAGCTTAGGTGATCGTGATAGTCTCTAATTGGTGATTTGTGATGTGTCACCTTTTTTAGAAATAGGTGTAACTCAGGCTATTTTCCAGCTTTCGGGGAATATGCCTGAATCATAAGAGAGTTGGAATAGCTGAGTTAAAATAGGGGGTTCGGGGGCGCATTTTTGATAAGAATTGATGGGATGTCATCGCGGCCAGAGGCGGAATCGGATTTTAATTTTTTAATTAGTTCAGGCCTGAAAATTATTTTGCCCATGAGGTTAGTTTGGGGGGTATAAGAAGGCGGGTTAAACCCTTTGTCAACTAAAGTATAGTTAGTGGCGAAAATGGAGGCTAGTGATTCAGCTTTTTCAGTTGCGTTGTTGCCACGGTACCATTTAGGTTCAAGAGGGGCGGAAATGAGAGAGACGCGAAATTTCTATTTATCGTCTTGTATAAAGAATAAAAGGCCCGCTTTCCATTGGGACAAGATGCGAGACGATCGTTCATCCTCTGATCAAATGATTTTTTTGCATGAACTGGCAAAATTTGGCAAATGCAACTCGGTCACAATCTAGATGTGAAAAATCCCATTTTTGAAAGGATTTGTTTTTTTCACGGCCGGGATCCGCACATTGCCTTCCAAACCAGTGGGGTCTTTGGGGGGCAAATATTTCATGCAGAAAAATTTAATCAATTTATTGCGATTTTGATCCATAAGACATCGAATTCATTGGATTCCACATTGGTTAAACGCCTACTGGGTATGTCCTTCCTAATATAACAGCAGACCCCTTTTTTCGAGATTTTGAATGAAGTGTATAGTTAGGGAATTGGAAGTGGGGAGTGTCAGATTTATTCGTGACGAGTATAGTTTTGAATAGGCCTAAAAGGGTATGTTTTTCGTTTTTCAGATGCTGCTGAACGTCGCTTCGATTTACGAAAAGTCCGCGAATGAAATGAAAAGAAAACGGAACACCAATTAAGACTCTTAAATTTGGAAATTGTTTCCAATATTAGGGAGCTCTTAAAAAATTGGACCGGGGCTTAGAGTCCTGTTTTCCGGTTAACCCGTTTGAAAGAGACATATTGCTCAATCCCCATCTGAATCAATGCAGAAGTATATTTAGAGAATTTTTGTTTTTGAAGCAATAGTCATTCCAAGGGAATGAGCTGAAAAGGTTGAGCATGTCATCCCGTTGGCACTTGGCACTTTGAAAAGCCTTATTATTTCTCTGGGATTTGAGTGGGGTAGGTTTAGTAAAACTCGATAGGGGATTTAATTTTGAATAAGTTATTGTCTGAATTAAATAAAGGTGGGGAGATACTAAAAGAAAGTTGAAAAGGGGCAGATGACAGAAAGAGGTTGAGGAGATGTGGGGTGTCGTTTGTGGTATTGGAGATCCTAGTGGGAGGATCTATAATCTGAGTTAAGTCACAATAAGTTGCGAATAGATGAGCAGCGTTGCCTTCAGGGGTGTTGGATCTGGAGAATTTCAACCAGTCTTTATTATGAACATTGAAGTCCTCCATTGTTATAGTTTCACCAGTTTAGTTTAAAGATGATGCTGGCTAGCCATCTAGAAATTGACAGATTCAGCTATTTTAAAAATAAAATATTATTGAAAAATAATAATAATATTATTATTTAATTTATCAGTATAGCGTATATAATAGTACACACAGTTCTTTTCATTTAATATTGTCATCATTTAAAAATTTATTTTGCACATGTATCATTTAATGTAGGGATGTTACGAATGTCATATTTTCGACATTCGCGAATGCAAATGTTCAGAAAAGTCATTAAAAAATTAGATAAAATTTGATTTAATCATTATTTTTATTAATAATTATATTAATACAATACAGTAAGTACAGTACTAACAGCAGATAATGAAAAATGTTGCAGTATTATTCAATAATTATTATTATACTCGAACGTAAGATAGAATATAATTAATGAATGCAAAGATTTAAGCATTTTATTTGAGTGTCTTTTTTGAAAAGAAATTATTTCAAAAATAAAATATTAATAAATGAATTTACTTTAAGGACCAATCATAGATTTTAGAGAAAATATTTTTACATTGCATATCAGCACCCGCTTGGGATCGATTCCTATGGGGAGTGAACCTTTCTGATATGCAATGCAATATTTCATGATTAAACTTTAAGACCTTAAGAAGGTTTTGTTAACGACCCGGCAGGCTTGTTAGCACTGGGTTCGATTCCTATGGGAACGAACCTCTCAGATATGCAATGTAAAAATATTTTCTCTAAAATTCTATGATTGGTCCTTAAAGTAAATTCATTTATTAATAGAATATAATAGAGTATTTTAGTGTTTAGGAGTGAGAAATTAATATAAATTATCTTTTTTATGTTTAGCTCCTTCGTATTAATAATAGAAAATTTTGAAATGGATAAATGAAATTTAATAAATGTTCATGTTGAATTATTTATTATTGTAACTAGTTTCGCCATTGTTTGGCTCATCAGACCTATTTACATTTTTTTTGTTTATAAAATTTTTTTGAATATAATAGTTTTATTTAATAGTCAAATTTCAAAAGAGGCAAATTATATTTAATAAAGAGCAATTTAGCAGCCTTTTCACCCATGAGGCGATTTGTGGGGGGCTCATATATAGGGCCGGCTGCGCTACATAATTGCTCACTCGGAAAACTGGCTGGTAGAGCGCTGAGATGTGACAATTTGTCGTATTTCAATTTAGTTTTCCACCAGTCCATGGGGTTTTCATCGATGGAGGCTTTTTCCTTGAGATATGCCTTCAATTGAGTTTTAATTTCACGTTCCTGTGTCCCTATTATCCCCAGATTCTAAATCGGAGTCTTCGTTTTCGTTTGAGGAGTCCAGGATTCCTGCTAGATTGCTTAAGGAGGTTCTTTCACAAAAAGTTTTAGCCTCGTAACCACTCTATAAATATCAATTTTAGGTTATGTTTTTTAACTTGACTGTACTTTTTACACTACTATATTCTCTTTATGAATGGATGGTTTCCAAGCCATTGATATTATATCCCCTCCACTAAAAATAATCGCCCAAATATGTTTTTTTTTTTTTTTATCAAAACTACGAGGTAAATAATTTCAATTTTTTTTAAGTTACTCTTAATATATTTTCTAACAAATATTAGTTTTCCATCAAGATGGTGAAAGTCCTTCAATGAAAAAAATAAAATAATGATCATTTTCCCACCCTTTCCCAATCTACCATATGTAAAAAATTTCATTTTTAATTGCAATTATTTCATGTTTAGTTTGCTAAACCGTCTTCAAATCTTAATAGTGTTTATTACGTTTTTAATGACTTGTATTCCAAGTTTCGAAGAGTTCTTGAGTTTTTGCATTTGTGAAAGAACTACCTTAAGAGATTTTTACCAGAACAATCAGCACTTGTTGAAGGCTCATTACAGTTTCATGCAGCGACTTGCACACACATTCGTAACATCCCTAATTTAATGATAGAAATTTTGTATTAATTTAAGAAATACATACCCTTTTTGTCTTCCTGTTTTCATTTGTGACAAAAATACATGGCGCCTCACCAAATAAAGGGGAAACAATGTAAAACCACTCATGGGAACATTTTCTTAGGAAATTTAATATGGACAGGATAGTCTACATAGTATTCGACAATGCTCAGAATCATGTATAGGACAAGAATGATCGATGCTGGGCCATCTACGACTTTAGTTTTAAGATGAATGCGATGCTGGCTGGCCATCTAGAAAATTGACAAATTCATTATGTTAAAAATAAAATATTATTGAAAAATAATCATATTATTATTTAATTTATCAGTATAGCGTATATAATAGTACACACAGTTCTTTTCATTTAATATTGTCATCATTTAAAATTTATTTTGCACATGTATCATTTAAGGTAGTTGTTTCACTATATGGGTTTTCTTAGGATTTTTTTGAAATTTAGACAGATTATTATTTAAACACTTCTGCATCGATTAGTGGCAAAACGAAATTTATGAACAATATAGTTCCAGAGATATTAAATTCCAAAGATAGAGTTTTTCAGACTCTTATATTTACATTGCACTATACGGGATATCTGAAAGTTTACATACATATTTAATTATAATTAAGAAACTCTTCTTACTATTGTTATAAAAAACTAAACCAACATTAAACAATAACTAATACATTTTTTAAGAAAATTCTAACTCTTAGTTACAACACAGTTTCTGAGATAATAATGAATAAATAATGAAAAATGTATAATTAAAAATTTACACAAACAAGCTGGCAACAACGCATTTATTTAACCTAAAAAGAGGGTTAACTTTAGTGATTTTTTTGACGTTTTTTTGCTTCAGCCAATGTCGCAACAACTCTTAATAAAAACTTTTTGTTTTATAAATCTCCCTTTGTAATGTACTTTATCTGACATTTCTATGATAAAATATATACATGCTCGGACAGTGTTGACAGATTTGTCAAAGGAATACGGGATTGGCTAGTAGTGGTACATAAACAAGAAAAAGTTTTGGACTTATTAATTATGAATCCTTATTGTCTGTTCTATATACTCTAGCATTAACTTTTTGCTAGTATTGTCGCGAAACAACTACCTTAATATTGTTAAGGGAAAATGGTGTAGGTTCATGGTAAAACATTTTAAATAAAGTAAAGAAAATTTTTTAGAAACTGAGTGGATATTAATGAGGCAGTCCAAAAAAAGAAGAGGATAATTTATACTATCTTTTTATTCATAAACCGACGTTTCGGAGGCTTATCCCTCCTTCTTCAGGGATTTGAAAAGTCAGTGAAGGAAATCCAATGCGTCATTCTCCTCTGGTCTCCTCTTTCAGTGGCAGTAACAATAATATATTGTAAAATCAATATCCACTCAAATTCACTTATCAAAAATTACTTCAATCTTTTTTAGAAACTAAAGGAATCGTAGGGAGTTTGACAAAAAACAATTAATTTGTTTAAAAGGTTTATATTTTGTGTTAGTTGATGAATTGAATGAATTGTGATAGAAAAAAGAATATTGTTTGAAATGTTTTTTCTAGTAGTAAAAAATCCTGACAAATAAGTTTAATAAATGAGGTGAGAAAAACTAACCTAACATACCATTGTACTTTGTAAAAATGATCAATAAAAAGATGTCTAATGGCTTTGTTTCACCATTTCAGCCACTGAAGAAGTAACGAAACGTAAAAAAAAAATTTGTCCAACTCCCTACGATACCTTTAATTATTAATCATGGACACGAATAATGTAATATTTTTCAGAAACTTTTTAAAATTTAAAGTTGATAAAAATTTTTTAAAAAATGTTCTTTACTTTATCATTTAATGATTGAAATTTTGTATTAATTTAAAAATACATACCCATTTTGTCTTTCATGCAGTTTTCAATAAAACATTCATTATACAAATGAATACTTATATAATTTGGAATACAATTTTCTAGCTTTGTAATACATAGGGATAACTTGTCAAGGACTCAGCCAGTTGCCTAATGTTGGCACTTATTGGATTCAACTCCCGAGGTGATGGGTCTCTTCTGATATAAAATTAAACATATGTAAAAAATTTCCTGAAATGTTAAATGGTCTTCAAATTTATTTTTTCTTCTTTTCATTGAATAATTATTGTCTCTTCTCTAAAACCCCGTCGTGATGATTTAATTGTTTTTAATTTAAATCTTGTTGAGATTCAAGGTTGGGCCATCTAAGACTTTTCACGTTTCGTTTCAAGATGAATGCGATCTAGAAATTGACAAATTCACACTATGTTAAAAATAAAATATTATTGAAAAATTATAATAATATTATTATTTAGTTTATCAGTATAGCGTATATAATAGTACACACAATTCTTTTCATTTAATATTGTCATCATTTAAAAATATATTTTTGCACATGTATCATTTGTGATGTTGCATGGGAAAAGGGCCCTTATCTTCACCCTGGTCAAAATTGAGCTAATGGCATCTCCTGTTTTTAGAGAATCAACTGAACAAAAAAAATGCTTTTTGTCTCGGCCAAAATGCCAAAAATTGACTGAGTTATGAATTTTTGAATATTTATATATTATGTTTATTTATAGGTTGGTCTAGAAAGAAATTTATTTTTGACCATAGAAAGAAAACAAAACTATTATATTTAAAAGCGTTTAATCTTATACAATATAAAGTTTATTAAATGTAATTTTAGTTTTTGAAAGTTAAATCATCCTTGGCTGTTGCGACACTCTTCCAAACGGGCACGAAAATTTTGAAAAACTTTAGTAGAATTTTCTTTTGAAATGGCTTCCATTTCTTGCTGATTATTCAGCTTCAATTGCCGCAATGTTTGTCGGATTATTACCGTATACCTTTTTTAAGGTGTCCCCATTAAAAAAGTCTGCTGAACTTAAATCGGGACTCCTCGAGGCTGATTATGTCACTCTCCGTAGAAATTGAAATCAGTTTCTGAGGAAACATATCCCTTATCACGCACATGCTCTGATTCGAAGCGAAACCATGTGTTTCGATTGTAACTTTGCGATTCTTGCCAACTTCGAATGAGGGCATGCGCGTGATAAGGGATATGTTTCCTCAGAAACTGATTTCAATTGCAGGAGTGAATACCGTCTCGAGGAGTCCCGATTTAAGTCCAGCAGACCTCTTTTTATGGGGACACCTTAAAAGCAAGGTATACGCTAATAATCCAACAACATTGCGGCAATTGTAGCTGAATATTCAGCAAGAAATGGAAGCCAGTTCAAAGAAAATCATACTAAAGTTTTTCAAAATTTTCTATATTTCATATTCAGACTCTATATTTCACATTTTTGCCCTTCTTGACATTGGGGTAGAGTTTTCCTAAGGGGGGGCAGCTGACCAACTGATTAGCCACCACAAGGTTACAATTTCGGTAATCCGATTAGAGATCAACTATCTTTTTAGTAGAATTGACAAATTTTGGAACTAAAAAAATAATCTAATGAGAAATTCATAAGTGAAACAGTATATTTCTTCAATACTGTCTATTTTTCTAAGGGGGGGGCAATGAGTTTTTTAGAGGGCACTGCCCCCCCCCCCCTACTCTGCGCACATGTTTCCTGAAAAAACTGGTTGTTGAAGACAAGGTCTCTTTTTCCTTACACCATCACATTTAATGATTGAAATTTTGTATTAATTTAAGAAATACATACCCATTTTATCTTGCATGTAGTTTTTAATAAAAAAAATCATTATCCAAATGATTATTTATATAATTTGGAGTAAAATTTTCCAGCTGTATAATATAATATTATATCAAAGGAATAACATCTCCAGAGCTGAGACATTTGGCCGGATAGCAAGTTTGGCTTCCCAAGGAGATGAGTCACTTCTGATATGAAATTAAACATATCTAACATTGTGCAATCAATTTTTTCTTTTTTTCATTAAATAATTATTATGTCTGGTCTCAAATTTTCCGTGATGATTTGTTTTTTATTTAAATTTTATTGAGATCCAAGGTTGGCCATCTAGAAATTGAAAGATTTAGTTAATTAAAAATAATATAGATATTATTAAATATATTAAGATTGGAGTAATTTTTGGAGACGGACTGATAAGTGAATTAAGTGGATATCGATGAGGCAGTCCAAAAAAGAAGAAGATAATTTACACTATCTTTTTATTCATCAAACCGAGGTTTCGGAGGCTATTCCCTCACTTCTTCAGGGTTTTGAAAAGTCAGTGAAGGAAATCCAATGCGTCATTCTCCTGCTTCTCTGTGGCAGTAACAATAATATATTGTATTTCATTCTCAGTACATTATAATTCTACTGAAAATGATATATAATATATTATTGTTACTGCCACTGAAAGAGAGAGAGGGGAATGTCGCATTGGATTTCCTTCACTGACTTTTCAAATCCCTTTTCCAATTCTTTTTGGACTGCCTCATCGATATCCACTTAATTAAATATATTTATGGTTTAATTTTATTTATTTTCTTAGAAAGACAGTACTGGTAAGCGAAATAAGTAGCTTATAATGAAAGGCAGTCCATAAATTATTTAAATTTTATTCAATTTCCGACGTTTCGGTGACTTTTTTCTCTCCTTCTTCAGGGTATTGAATAGTTATAGATGGGTGAGTATAAATCGGTTCCCATTTGTCTCTCCTTTCAGTGATAGCAACAATATTACAATATTTTTCCACATTATATCATAAGTGTCAGATAACCAAGTACACTTATGATATGTTGGAAAATATTGTAATATTGTTGCTATCACTGAAAGGAGAGACAAATGGGAACCGATTTATACTCACCCATCTATAACTATTCAATACCCTGAAGAAGGAGAGAAAAAAGTCTCCGAAAAGTCGGAAATTGAATAAAATTTAAATAATTTATGGACTGGCTTTCATTATAACCTACTTATATTTATGGTTTTTATAAATATAAATGAATACACAATTGGATATTGATGAAGGTAGTCCAAGGTGGTTGTAAAAAAATAAGACTATATCAGTTTTATTATTTTACATTTATTCGATAACCGACGTTTCGGAAATTTACTCTCTCCTTCTTCAGGGTCTATATAATTGAGGGAAAGACGAACATCAATTAGTATTGGGATTTTCATATGTCATTCATAATATATTAAAAATAAAATAATACATACAAAATAAAATAAGAATTATAGATCTAATTACAACGAAAAGTCAATCAAGTATATCAATTCATAATTAATTCCTGTCTCCTTTGACAATGCCAAGAAAGTATTTGCTGGGATGGCATAATTAATGATTTAAAACTCATTTGACTAATTTAATTAAAAAATATATAAAAAAAAATGATAAAATGAATAATATGTAAATAAATTAATGACGTTTCGAACTAATTTTTTAAAAGAAAAAAATTTAAGTAAAGGGAAAAAAGGACTTTGTATATATTTTTGTAAAATTTTGGGACTGATGATGACCATATTTGTAAATTTATAAATAATTGTAATATAAAAAACAAAACAAAAAAACAACAACTATATATGCTGCGCATCCAGTGATTTGGAGGGGACATGTTATACATTCATTTATTATATCTTATATATAATATATATATTATTATATCTCATGAACACATTAATCATCAATTGCTTTTTCTATCGAGATGAAATTTTATAATGTTTTCTTGGCATTGTCAAAGGAGACAGGAAGTAATTATGAATTGATATACTTTCATTGACTTTTCGTTGTAAGTAGATCTATAATTCTTATTTTATTTTGTATGTATTATTTTATTTTTTATATATTATGAATGACATATGAAAATCCCAATACTAATTGATGTTCGTCTTCCCCTCAATTATATAGACCCTGAAGAAGGAGAGAGTAAATCTCCGAAACGTCGGTTATCGAATAAATGTAAAATAATAAAACTGATATAGTCTTATTTTTTTACAACCACCTTGGACTGCCTTCATCAACATCCAATTGTATATTTATACCAGTCCGTCTCCTAAAGAAAAACTATCAAATAAATAAATACAAAGTTTATATTAGGAAAATAAGGACAAGTTTTTATGTGTGACTTTTTTATTTATCAACCAACGTTTCGTCGACTTCTTCAGGGCTTATACAATTATAAGAAAATTATTGATATGAATTTACAAAAGTACAATTCCAATTCCAAAACAAACATGTATTAATAGTTTACCTACCAAATAGTCATGTCACACATTCGTCTAAATTTTCTTATTATCTTCGTTACCATTGAACTATTTGGTAGGTAAACTATTAATACATGTTTGTTTGGAATTGGAATTGTACTTTTGTAAATTCATATCAATAATGTTTTTATAATTGTATTAGCCCTGAAGAAGTCGGCAAAGTCGACGAAACGTTGGTTGATAAATAAAAAAGTCACACATAAAAACTTGTTCTTATTTTCCTAATATAAAATTTCAAATTAATACAAATTATGGACGGAAATGATAATAATAATGAATACAAATGTTTTATAGAAAACAATCTTAAAACGTCCATTCAAAATCCAAACGTTTTGGGAGAATTTCTCCCTTTATCAATGAATCTTAGATATTTGAAAAATACTTGCTTTAAAAAATGAATATAAGGTAACTAAAACAAATAAATATTAATTTAAATAGTGAATATAAAGCAACTAGTACCTGGAGCCACCGAGCGATGCACGGTAACCCCTGACCCCCCTCACCCTCACCGACTACACCCCACTCCGCCCAACTCCACCCCAGCCGCGCCTCCCACCCCCGGATCCCCCACATCCATGCCCACCCGGCACCCAGTTTTTGCATTTCTAGCTTTCTAATGGTCTATATATTATGTGTATATTTGTTTACTCGTACACCAATTTGCCTACATTCCTTCATTTTGATAAACATTATAAAAAATAAATAAGAAAATAATAATAAAAAAAATAATCGTATAGGATCTGAAATAAAAACATAAAATTAAATAAGATTTGTTTCCAAGTTATATAAAAAAAAGTCACTTCAACCAATTTATTTGTAAACACACCTGTAATGTTATGATTTAGACACCTGTTAATTAAAAACAAACAAAAAATTCCTAATTTTCATATAATATATTAAAATTTGCTATAACCTATTAGTGGGTTTTAAAATTAAAAAACCAATTAAAAATAAAAGATAATTGAAAAAAATGTAAACAAACTTTTTTATTGAGATTTTCATCTATCAATAATTACTTTAATTAAGAAAAGATCAATTAAGATTAAATTTGTCGAGGTCCAGACCTAGCCAGATCGCTTTCTCATCCTCAAAACTTGTTAATAGATTTTGTTTCAACAAAATCGGTAGAGCCGTTTTCAAAATAGAACCAAGATACAAATATATATATATATACAAACAAATATAAAAACAATTTTTGCTCCTTTAATATGAGTAGATAGATAAACAAATTTTTCGTTTATTTGTTTAGAGTTGTTTTATATTCATTTTTTTAAAGCCAATTATTTTTTCAAATTTCTAAAAATCCATAGAAATTCTCCCAAAACGTTTGAATATTAAATAAACGTTTTAAGATTGTTTTCTATAGAAGATTTATTTATGGATATTATTTAATAATTAAAATATATAATTAGATAATTTGTTTTATCAGTATAGCTTATATAATAATACCTAACCCAATTCTTTTCATTTAAAATTGCCATTACATATTAAGAACATTATTTTTTCCAATTTTATAAATAAGTAAAATAAACAACCTTTAATGTTCATTCCAATTCTTGAAGAAAAGTTTAACTTGATAACAGATTTTGATTAGAAAACATAATTTAACACATGGTCAAAGGGATATTCAAATTAGTGCATCGTGGCATTCTATATTCTCTGGTGGCATTCTCTAGGATACTGCGCATGCGCAGTTAACATTTCTAGTTAACGTAAGTCAAAGTAAGCATGATCATAAGGCCAAGTCCGGTGCATTAAATAAAATAACATATGCGTAAAAATATTGGCTTTTAAATAAATTGAGACTAATATTAAAATTGTTAAATTATTTTCAAGGCCGGCTCGTAAGACGGTCGCTTCAGGCGGCAAATTTGAAAAGTCGGCATTTTCCGTATATCAAGAATTAGCTGACGAATCATAATAGATTTAAATATCTTTTAAGACTTACATATAGTATTAATTGATTAATTTGATAATTATTACCATATAGAGCCATTCAACCTATTTAACGATTCTTAATACTTAAAACCAATTGTTTTTGCAGCAATTGCCTAGTTGTTAATCCGGGTCTTTTTAAATCTATTTTAAAAATAAATTGACACGTTCTGATGTGGTCATCCACTTGACTTTACCATACACTTCTGGTTGAGTTTGGTACAAGGGCCAAGATTTTAATTTTTGACCCTACAACCCCCCCCCATTTCAAGTCTTAGGTATACAAAATTTTGTTGAGCAAGGTTCAAGGACCTAGATTTTCATTTATGACCCCCCCGCCCCCCATTTTGGGCGGTTTGTTTTTGTGTTTTAGTGTTCTGGGGGCCCACTCAATATGTAGGTATACAAAATTTGGTTGAGTTTGCTCAAATGGCCTATATTTTTATTTTTTGACTCCCCCCTCCCCTAATTTTGGCTCCAGAAAAAAAAATATTTTCGTTATTATAGGTTCATTTTATAGTATATTTCATTTTCTTATTTTTTTTAGTTTGAAAATTTCAAATTTTAACACCCCATCCCCCCTTAATTTTGGGTCGATAAGCACCAAAATCTAATCAGGTCTTAATCTCAATGCACCAAAACTTTCTGTGAAATTTGGTTTTGATATTAACACTAGTTTTTGAGCTAGCTCGTCCACAACATTTGGTAACGCACAAATGAACAGACTAAACATTTTGACAAAACAGTTATTATCTGGAAAAATATAATTTTTTCGATGTTCACTTATAATGGTTTTTTTGTAGACCGAAATGCCATGGTTTCGCCCAATTTTTTTAATCAAAATAGTTTCAGCCGTTTTTGAGATATTTCGAAAAAAAGAAGCAAAAAAAAAACCCCCACTTTTTTCATGCACGACTACAATACTTGTCCATACCCTGTATGGTAAAATAAAAAATATATGTCGCCAGTAGAAGTTTTGAATTATTTTTTTGCAACGAAATTTTCTCTGGAGAGAGACGGACTGGTAGAAATTTTAATTGAATGTAATGGAAGGCAGCCCATAATTTTGTAATATTGGTTTATAGACCTTGAAGAAGGAGGGAAAAATCCTCCGAAACGTCGGTTTGAAAGGAAAGGAGGAAGGATTCCAATAAATTACACCTTATTTGATATGTGTTAATTTTTTCTTTCCTCACTACCTCTGGGCTGCCTTCCATTACATTCACTTAGTTTTGAATTATATTGATGAAAATCATTTGACTAAAAATTCCCCTAATATGTTTATATCACTGCGAATTCTGATAACCCTTCATGTGTCTGTTGGTCGGGTGTTAAGGCAATACTGGCCTCGGGTAACATAGGAGTCATAGAGTTCTTCGCCTCGGGTTCCAATCATATCCTCGACCATAATACTTATACCAATAAAACTTTTTTTACCATTTATACCAAGAATGAGCAACCCAGGGCCCGCCACATTTTCTCGTGCGGCCCTTCAAAGATTTTAAATTATTTTGATAAAAAAAAAACATTTTTAGTTTTAAAATTTTTTATTCGCCATATAATATAGACGTGAAAACGGTTCCGAATGAGTTACAAATGGAATTACTAGATTTACAAAACGACACGGATTTGAGAAATAAATTCCAAAATGTTGACATATACATAATTTAATAAATTCCAAAATGTTGACATACATAATTTATATCAAAATTACATGAATTTAGAAAAATTTCCACGATTAGGCGCACATGCAAAGCAAATAATGACACTTTTTGAATGCACCTATGTTTGCAAACAATTATTTTCCATAATGTAAATAATTAAAAGCGATCACCGATTGAGATTAAATGAGGTACGGTTAGAAAGCTGCGTGCGAGTTTCTCTGTCGTCTATATCTGAAAATATAGACCAATTGAGGCAAAGAAGCAATGCCAAATTTCTCTTTAAATAATCTTTTTCCACATAATATCTTTAGCCACTTTTTTAATAGTAAGTCAATTAATGAGTGTTTTATTTCTATAATTTATTATACTAGGTTTATTTTGTTAATAAATAGATAATTTGAGTTCATCATTTAGTGTTTGTATTATCATAAATTTATTACATGCGGCCCCCACAACATTTTTAAATTTGTAACTGGCCCGTTTTAAAAAAAGGTTGCTCATCCCTGATTTATACTAAAGTAGCTTGTTTTAATTTTAGAAATACATACCTATTTCTTCTTATGTTTCATATGCTGAATGCCGCGATATAGGAAACGAATGCTTCTGCTTTGTCAGAAGCGCCGATAGATAGCTTTTCGGGAAGATTGAGAGAAGGAAACGACAGCCTGCTAAAGTTGCTCCATTTGCAAAATATCAGAATTGTTTTTTACTACCAGGGCTTGTGGGTCTTTCGGATCCAGATAGATAGCTTTCTCAGTAACGGAGGACATGCTGGTGAATTACTATATCCATTATTTTAGTGATAGGTCTGTAATGGATATTAATTTGAGATGAGGCCCCATTTTTAGGAATAGGTGTAACTCTGGCTATTTACCAGCTTACGGGGAATATGCAGGAATTATAGGAGAGTTGGAATAACTTAGATAGGATAGGTTCAAATTCAAGGGAGAATCGGTGGGGTGTCATTGGGGCTAACGGCGGAATCGGAATTTAATTTCTCCGATAGCTTTTTAAATTGCTTGGGGTCTGAATATTTTTTACTCGTCATATATGCCTTTTCAAGGGATTTATAATGTTTTGGTTCAAGCGATCACGATCACATTCCAGATGTGGAGAAAGCCATATTTGAAGGCATCCGCGCATTGCTTACCAAACCAGGGCTTAGAATTCTTATTTCTTTTAACCGATTTTAAAGGAACATAGTTTTCTAGGCCTTTCTTTATTTGCTCGTTAAAGGCGTCGCCAAATTCTGATGCGTTTTTACCTAGGATACAGAGATCATTCACTTCGAACCTACACCATTCTCCCTGAACAAAAGAGATAATTTCATTGATAACTGGCAAAGAGGTCACGCATGTCATCGTAATCAGTTTATAACCCAAATTCCATGCGATTGGGGCAGGGAGGCTGGGATTTAATTTTCATTAAGTTGTGATCTGAATTACCTAGAAAAGACAGAAAAAAATTGTGAAAAATTAAAATAATAATAAAATACATACAATATATGAATAATTTTAGTTGGTTCATGTCCATTTTAATAATAAATAAAAGATTCACGGGTTTTTGGACAATTTTTTTTATTAATGTTAAATATCAATTTTCGTCCGACGTTTCGTCCTTTTTCAAGTACCCATCAACTACTTAAAACATTAATCGTTGATAAAATAGTGAAACCATCGAGACAATAAATAGTGTATTCATAATATTCATCTTATAATAATAAGTTAACAACCAATTTTCAAAAAACAATCTTAAATCATAGAGAAAATTTCTTTTTCTTTTTTCTGAATACACTATTTATTGTTTCGATGGTTTCACTATTTTATCAACGATTAATATTTTAAGTAATTGAGTACTTAAAAAAGTCCTGAAAAAGGACGAAACGTCGTAGGAAAATTGATATTTAACATTAATAAAAAAATTGTCTAAAAACCCCGTGAATCTTTTATTTTGAAGGAGACAATAAAAGGGTGTGTCTTCTGCTTGAATTATAAATTTTATTTTTACCGTTATAAATAAAATTTATAATTCCAGGAGAAGACACACTTTTTATTGTCTCTTCAATATATAAAAATTCTGCTACTCTCGGCAAAAAACTTTCAATTTAATCTTTTATTTATATAAATAATATTATTTGTTTTATCAGTATTGCGTGTGTGATAGTAGGTACACACGATTCTTTTCATTTAAAATTGTCATCATTATAAAATATGTGATATGCTGGCCATCTCATGACTTTACCATAGATCTACCTCATTTTAAGGGCCGGTTGTATGTCGCAAAGTAAATGCTTTTACCACTAACCAAGAGTAGATGGTAAATGGAGGGGCTGGAATGACCAATCAAATGACAGGAACTTTCAGTGCCTGTCATCTGATTGGCCATCAACCCCTCCATTTACCATGTACTCTTGGTTAGTGGTAAAAGCATTTACTTTGCGACTACAATAACCCCTAAAGAGTAACTGTACAAAATTTGATCAAATTTTGGACAATGGATTACAATTTTTAAAAACCCTCCTCCCTTACTTTGGTCTGATTTCAACCAAAATCTAATCAATTCTTATTCTTAGTATATAAAATTTTGCTCTGATACTTCTATTAGTTTTTGAACTATGTATATAGAGTACAAATTTTTTTTACTAAATAAACACACCATCACACTAATAAACATGTTGACAAAATAATTAACATCTTTTAAAATATAAATTTTTACGATATTCGCTGTACTTTGATTGTAGACCGAATCGCCCATTTTTTTATTTTATCAAAATAGTTTTAACTAGTCGTTTTTGAACTTTTGAAAATACGAAGCAAAAAAAGTTTTTTCCTACACTATATTAGAATACCATACCCCGTACACATATTTTATTATTTGTGATAATTTAAGAAATGCTTACACCTCAACAAAATAATTTTAGCAGAGTAGCATTAATACTTAGCATGAGCTGAAAATCAACCACTACTAAAAGTATAACCTTTAAAAATTCTTCTGCGAGATTTCGAAATTTTTTAGGCTTAGTTGCTATCTATGTTTTTCAAACATGCTTTTCTATTGAAAAGTCTTATTTGGCTGAGTAGCAGGCTCTTTTTCTCCAGATACCCTAAGCCCTTGCTTAATTGTTTTTATTATTATTAATTGTTATTATTATATAATTATTATTATATTATTATATTAAAAGTCGGGCAATTTAATTGATTAAAAATTGAGTTTTAAATCCCACAAATATTAATTTGACAATTTAATTGATGAACTCAAAAATTGTTATTTAATTAAAAAAAAAATTATACCGTATTTATTTATATGCCTATATATACATAATCTGTGGGCCACTGAAGGCTAGAAATTCACAAACTGGGTGCGTGACAAAAAAATTGCCAAATCACTGAAATTCGCAGAATTGATTAGATTTTGGCCTTTCTAGCTTTAGAACGAAAATCAAGATGAAAAATGCAGAAAATCAGAAAAAATTTAATCTTTAAATGTAGTGAACTTTTATAGCTAATGAAGTGAAATTTGGTAAACAAATTCTATTGTTAAGGCGCATCATTCTTTCTAGCCCTAAACAAATACAAAAAAAAATGACAAATCCTTAAAATCTTGAAAAAGTTTTCCCTTTTTTTCCATCAATTTTTAATTTGTGTTATATTTTTTTGATATGTGAATGGGCTATCCAAGGAAAGATTAGAGATACAACTTTCCATTTGTATTTAATCTGAAAGATGCTTCTAGATCAAAAATAATTATATTAAGCATAAAATTGTCCCTTAATAAGAAAAATCTCCTTGGATTTACGATCCCTGCTGATTGAAATTTTTAGTAATCCCCTAGCTTTATAAAAAATATTGAACTAAACTACGCTATTCTTAAATTATAAATTAGTTGTAAATTAAGTAAAATTATTTTTTATTTTTGATAAAAAATAGTATTTTGATCTATTAATATTATACTTTATGGATATTTAAATGGTATTAATATCAATTAAATTGAAAGTTGTTTTGCCGAGGGTAGCAGAATTTTTATATATTGAAGGAGACAATAAAAGAGTGTCTTCTGCTGGAATTGTAAATTTTATATATAGCGAGACTATAGTTTCGAGGGCTTTGCTCTCTTCATCAGTCTATTACAATTGATTCACAGGAATTAATGTATGAATGGAGAATCCATTCATACATTCATCAATTAATTCCTGTGAATCAATTGTAATAGACTGATGAAGAGAGCAAAGCCTTCGAAACAATAGTCTCGTTATAAATAAAATTTATATTCCAGCAGAAGACACACTCTTTTATTGTCTCCTTCAAGGTATTAATATCGAAGCCAAAAATAAAAACTCTACTAATGGTTTGGTTATAGCATCAAATATACAAATTTTAAATCGAATATATCGATAGTTTTTTTGTTATTAATGAGAATTTAAACATTTTCAAGGCTTTTAGTTTTGAAATTAAAATAAATATATAAATAAATTGAAAATTCTGGATATTTATTTAATTTATTTTCCACGTGGTACTTACATAAAATCAGGCTTTCAAAGACGAAATGGTCGTTCTTGGGAACTCGACGAATATAAATGTGTTCTCAAGGATCTCAGGTCAAAAAGTGACCAGCTACCAGGCGAACCAGGGTTGCATGCTTTAGAAAAACCCCTCTCCCCTCCCTTATCGTCGACAAACAAATCTTTTTTGGAAAATAATAAAACTGGGTCTCTATAGGGACTGTCTCCTTTATATTCAGCTAACAATATCTACCGTTATTTTTTTTTCAATTTTTTTCGTCAAATCGATCATGGGATAAAATTTAAAAAAATTAGATTATTCTTTTACATGCTTATAATTATAACTAAAAAAATAAACTGCAACGGATCGTTGCTAAACTTTATCCGAATTCATTTGAAATATTAATATGTTTATTCTTTTATTATTAATCAGATATCGCTTGCTATTTGCAGTTCATGTTAACTTTAATTCAAAAATAATTATCAATTCTCATTTAACAGTCGAGGAATGACCATTCTACATTAGATTTTTGACGCTTCGATTATTATTGGTAACCATTGCTGAAGACATGGAGGAATTGACTTAAAATCAAAAACAACGATCGATTCTTTTCTAATACTAGAGGAATAACCTTATTGAATTTCATTTTTGAAGTTTTGACTATTAATGGCAACCTCTACTGAAAACGTGGAAGAATCGACTTAAAATAAAAAAGACTAAATTCTTTTTTCAAGCTTGAGTACTGAAATAAAAGTTCTGAAATAAAGTACTAATGTTTGTGGACCGATATGTACCAAAAACTAATCAGCGCTTCATTTTATTAAACTAATGGTAGGTTTTCAATTTCATTTCAATCGGTGCAAAGGTGTGGAAAAAATCGTGGGCCAAAAAAACGATAACACACATCCATCCATCCATCCCCACCCACTTCCAAAAAAAATGGCACTTTTTGGCCTCTCGACGAGATTCCAGGTAATTTTTGGCAAAACCGTCACGTGCTAAAATTCAATCTCATTGAATACTTCATTGTGTGACCTTAATTGAGTCTATGGGTTCCGTAGTCTTTACCTGAGGACCCTTTGAAGTCGCGCTTGCCGCGAGAGCGATTACAATACTTTCTCCCATGCTTCGCATTGGATAAAATAAAAAATCGAATTAGATATTATTTTTCCAAATGTTGATTTTAGAAAAATAATACCTATATTACTAAGTTCTAGCTGCCTTGTCTCCATTTTTTTATGAATTCGAGCAGAATCCATATGTCACTGGAAATCGAGGGGTGAACCGCGACCTAAAATCGTGTACACCTACTTCCACTTCCACTTTCATTTCCAAGTAGAAGACAATAGATAAGAATAAATTATCTAATGAATTCCAAATAATTCCAAAGACGGTGTACACCTAATTCCAATCGCGGTTCACCCATCGGTGGAAATATTTAAGACATAAAGCATTACCAGTTTGATTTTAATTTTTGAACCCGACCATTTGTTCCTTCTAATGTACAGTGATTTTTTCCGACCTGAATTAATCTCGGCTAAACTAAGGTTCAAACTAGGTAATATAATATATTTGCTGCATTGTAAAATATTTATGTACCAATTTTCAGTTCATTATCTAAAACCTTTCAAGATTGGCAATTTGTACTCTCAGAAAACGTTTTCAGGTAAATAGCTTAATTGAAAGAGACAATAAAGAGTGTGTCTTCTGCTGGAATTATAAATTTTATTTATTTATAACGATATATATATATATATATATATATATATAATCCAGCAGAAGACACACTCTTTTATTGTCTCCTTCAATATATAAAAATTCTGCTACTCTCGGCAAAAACTTTCAATTTAATTTAAATAGCTTAAATTTGGATCATTGTAAGATATTTGCGTACCAATTTTAAGTTCCATTATCTAAAACTATTCAAGATTGGCATTTATTTATACATTCGGGAAACGTTTTCAGGTATAAGATTAAAATTTGGTACATTGTAATGTGAAAATACATATTTGCGTACCAATTTTAAGCTCATTAACTAAAACCATTCAAGATTGGCATTTTATACTTTCGGAAAACGTTAACAGGTATAAGATTAAAATTTGGTGCATTGTAATGTGAAAATACTTATTCATTTTAAGCTCATTAGGTATATCTAAAACCATATATAGATTTATAGCAAATAAAAATAATCTGTATCTTATATATCGATTTTTATTTTTTTCGTAATTGATATTTGTTAATCAAAGAAAATAAATAAATTCGAAATATTCGAGAAAAAAACTAGTCCGCCAACATGTCTCAACTTGTCCATACGTGTCTCAACTCGTTTGAAATAGTCTCGAGTTTTGATCATTAAATAAATCTATTAAATATTTGTAATTGAAATAAATAAAACGGGCAATTCTAGAGCAATTGAGTACAGGCTGAATTCTTGACCAAATTGACTTTATTTATTTATTTATATTATTAAAACCCAAAAATATCCTTCGATGGCTTCTTTTAAATATCCCATGTGATTTTATTACTCACATACCGGAATTTCTTAAGCCCTAATTCTTTTCACTTAAGTATTATCGAGGGGTGAACCTAGACCTAAAATCGTGTACACCTACTTCCACTTCCACTTTCATATCCAAATAGAAGACAATAGATTCTAATGAATTCCAAATAATTCCAAAGACGGTGTACACCTAATTCCAACGGCGGCTCACTCTTCGGGTATTATATACAATCTCGTCTTTCTGTTCATTTGTACAAACTAATTTAGAGATTGAATAATTTTATTTTTTTCAAAACCCCCTCTTTGTTTTGGCCCAGGGACATTTGATGTAAATCAAAACTTTACTATGAATTAATATATGCATGGGCGTAGCCAGTGGGGCAGTGCCCCCTAAAAAACTCATTCCATTTTCATAAAATGTTGTTTAGTTTTACCACAAAAATTGTTAAATATTGAAATTAAAATCCTTTCTAGCTACTAAAATATTGATCTGAGCTAATTACCTATAATATACGAGTTTTTTTACTTAGGGAAAGTGGTGTAGGTTTTAGGTGAAACTACACTCCCTTTACTTTATTAATTAATTTATAATATACGAGTATAATGTCCATTATTTTAAGATATTAAATGATCAAAATGATACTTGCTGAGAGTTACTTTATTTACTTTATAGGTTGAATATCTAGAGCGATAAAGCAGTGTTTATCTAACTTTCCATATATATTTCACCATTACTGAACCAAATTCGAAATTTTATGAATCAAAAAAATTTCTGGCCTATTTAAATTTATATAACTCGTAAACTATTGATTTTAGACATTTCCCTAATATTAACTTTTTTGATGGAAATTAAATGTACTTTAATAAAAGTTTAAAATTTAGACTTTAATACATCAGGAAGGTCATGGCTCCTACTCCTATATCCATACACCCCTAACCTCTCAGTGGGTAACTCCCCCCCTCCCGAAAGTTAACTAATTTTTTTCTTCTGTCTACGTCCTTGGAAAAAATGTAAACATAAATTAGAGTAATTTGATGTTTGTAAACGATAAAAAAAAAAACAATTTAATAACTTGAAGAAACAATCAAAAACCGATTTCAAATAGTACAAACAGTTAATAATACAAAAAATTAATAAGTTTAATACCATGAACATCTCTAAATGATTTTTGATAAATTTTTAAGGGGACAAGTATTATAGGATATTAAATTAGTATGATTAAATTAAAAAATAATTTTCGCTACAAACAAACAAACATAAATTCCTCCCTTAATTAATAAGTAGAAAAATAATCATAAACATCACCTAAGTTATCAATTTGGAGCCATTTAGATGACTAGAAACCGAAGCAAGAGTTCTGGATTCATCCCTTGATACCTGAAAAGGATAATTTAATATGAGGAAAAACTCTATACAATTTTGATTTTAATCTAAAGATAATTAATCATTCAATGGCAATAAATTTAACAAAAAATAAACAAATAAATAAACACCAATTAGATCACTTTAAGGTCCCAACTTCTGTGAATTTATGTGCCCCGAAGGCTTAATTTATTTATTTTTAAAAAATATATAAAATTGCGACTTTAAGGTAACTATGTATACTTATTCGAAGCCAATATTTAATTTTTTATAATGAAATGAAATATCAATTGGGCTGTCAAACATCAAAGAAGTAGATTATTCTACTTATAAGAACGAATTCTATCAAACAACTAAGCGATTACATCATTTTCATGTCTCCGACTTTACTGTGAATCGACCCTTTGAAATCGGAAAGGCTTAATCTATTTTTGAGAAAAGAATTGTATATAAAATTTTGACTTGCATGTAATTCTATTTATTCAGAGGCAATTATTGTCAATTAAAATTTAATTAGGAATCAATAGGGGTTTCAAACACACAAACAGACACATTCTTCCATTAATAAAAATAAATCATATATTTTTTTGCTACCAAATTTTCTCAAGGAGACTGACTGGTAGAAACTTTATTTGAATGTAATGGAATCCAGCCCAGATGTAGTGAGGAAGGAAAAAAATTAACACATATCAAATAAGGTGTAATTTATTGGAATCCTTCCTCCTTTCCTTTCAAACCGACGTTTTCGAGGATTATTCCCTCCTTCTTCAGGGTTTCAATTTAATTTAATTTTTTCTTTCCTCACTACCTTTGGGCCGCCTTCCATTACATTCAATTAATAAATCAAATAACTTATCAAATTTTTAACTTTTGTGTTGTGATATGACTGAGCTATGACCGATGTGCTCTGAATTTGTTTATACCCCTGAGGCCGGAAATGCCTAAGTTTTTTAGAGAAATCCTTTTAAAAATATTCAATTTAATATATTTTTAATAATCAGTGGTCATAAATAGTCAATTAAATTTTTAATAAGAATCCCTAGGGGTGGTAAACAAATAGACACGTTCTTCCACTAATAATAAGAAATTATATCAAAAAAACTTAACGAACTGCTTGACATACACTGCCTCATCTCCTTATCTCTCTCCCTCTTATATACACCTCTTGACTGCCCCCCTTACACACGAACCACTTTCCCTATCCGCCCTTACACACCCCTTGCTGTCCCTATCTCCCAGTGTATAGGAAAATATTCAATTATTATTTTACTTTACCATATGGTCAAGTATTACAATCGTGAATGAAAAAAGTGTTTTTTTTGCTTCATTTTTTTTCGAAATATCATCAAAAACGGCTGAAAATATTTTGATCAAAAAAATTGGGGGAAACCATGGCATTTCTGTCCACAAAAAATCTCCAATAAGTGAAGATCGAAAAAATAATGTTTTTCGAGATAATTATTGTTTTGTCAAAATGTCTGTTAGTCTGTGGGTTAACAAATTTTTGTTGACGAGCTAGCTCAAAAAGTAGTGTCAATATCAAAACCTAATTTCACATCTAGTTTTGGGGCATTGAGATTAAGAGCTGATTAGATTTTGGTGCATATCGACATAAACTTAAGGCAGGAAGGTGGGGGGTGGGTGGGGGGGGGGGGTTAAAAATTAAAAATATAATATTTTCAAACTAAAAAAACAAGAAAAATGAAATATACTATAAAGTTAATCTAAAATAACGAAAATATTTGTGGTAAAGCCAAGTGGATGGCCACATCAGAACGTGTCAATTTATTTATAATTAGAATTAATATCAAATAAAAAATAGTAAATAAATAAATAACTTGCCAGTTGCAGAGACGGGAAGAACCGGTCAATTCAGGAAGGCTTAAATTATTTTCTACTGGTATCGAGGTCCCCATTTCATCTGAAAAAATATTTTTGGCGGTTAATTTTTGCATTTTTAGACTTCTGGGGTCCCACTGATTATGTATACAAAATTTGGTTGAGTTTGGTACATGGGTCTAGATTTTCATTTTTTGACCCTACTCCGCCCCCCCCCCCATTTTGGGCGGTTTATTTTTGGATTTTTAGACTTTTGGGGTCCCAATTATTATATATACAAAATTTCGTTGAGTTTGGTAAATGGCCAAGATTTTCTTTTTTTGACCCCCGCCCCATTTCTGGCGGTTAGTTTTTGCATTTTTAGATTTCTGTGGTCCCACTGATTGTGTATGCAAAATTTGGTTGAGTTTGGTCAAATGGCCTAGATTTTTAATGTTTAACCCCCCCCCCCCCCCCTCCACCTCCCTTAACTTTTTGGGTCGATATGCAACAAAATCTAATCAGCTCTTAATTTCAATGGACCAAAAACTACGTGTGAAATTTGGTTTCGATATTCACACTAGTTTTTGAGCTAGCTCGTCCACAAAATTTGGTAACGCACAGACTAACAGACTAACAGACATTTTGACAAGACAATTATTATCTCGAAAAATATAATTTTTTCGATGTTCACTTATTTGGGCTTTTTTATAAAGCGAAATGACCTGGTTTCGCTCAATTTTTTTAATCAAAATAGTTTCAGCCGTTTTTGAGATATTTCGAAAAAAAGAAGGAAAAAAAACACTTTTTTCATGCACGATTACAATACTTGACCATACCCTGTATGGTAAATTAAAATAATTATATCCTCTTACAGAGAAAAGATCTACACCCTCAGGACAAATGAGGCTCCTTCCCAGAGGGTCTTGAATATATAGTATAGCATCTATGAAACATGGGCCTAGACGATTCTACTAATTTTCCATTGAATTTTGAATGGAAATAATTCAAAAAAGTGGAGGCAATCACTCAAATAACCACAATATAATTAAAAACTATTATCCTACTGAAAAAGAAACTTATTATGCAACTATTATTTAACTAGACATAAATTCAATTAAAAAATTATCGATCTATCGATGATCAAGTCTTTAGAATCAATGAGGCTTTAGGCCTGTGTGTCTTGAATATATATGATCTATGAAAAATAGGCTTAAGCGATTGTAATAATTTTGACTTTAAACAATTCCAAAAACTGGGGGAAATCACTCAGATAGCTGTAATATAATTAAAAACAAACCCTGCTAAGAATGAAACTTAATTAGATACACAATTATTTAACTAGAAATAAATTTAAGCAAAAAATCAAAGATCTAAGGCTTTGACCAAGTCTTCATGTCAAATGAGGCTCCTTTCCAGAGAGCCTTGAATATATAGCATCTTTGGACATAGGCCTAGGAGATTCTTCTAATTTTCCTTTGCGTTTTGACTTTAAATAATTCAAAAAAGTGGGGTCAATCACTCAAATAATGACAAAATAATTAAAAACTAATCCTACACACACAATTATCAAACTAGAAATAAATTTAGGTTAAAAATGAAAGATTTCTTGTCGATCAAGACTTCAGAGTCAATAAGGCTTTTGCCCCGAGTGTCTTGAATATATAGGATCTATGGAAAATAGGCCTAAGCGATTCTAATAATTTTCTTTTGAATGGAAACTATTCAAAAAAATGAAGGCAATCACTCAAATAACTACAATATAATTAAAAACTATTGTTCTACTTAGAAAGGAACATTTTATTCAACTATTATGCAACTAGAAATAAATTCGATCTAAAAATCATCGATCTATAGCCGATCACATCTTTACAGCCACTAAGACTCTTGCCTTGAGTGTCTTGAATATATAGAATTTGAGTAAAATAGGCCTAATTGTTTCTACTAATTTTCCTTTGAATTCTGACTATAAAAAATTCCAAATGTGGGGGCAATCATTCTAATAATCACAAAATAATTAAAAACTAATCCTGTTTACAAAGATACTTATATATAGAGACACTATTATTCAACAATAAATAAATGTAAGCAAAAAATCAAAGATCTATAGTAAATCACGTCTTCATGCCAAATGAGGGTCCTTCCCTGATTGTCTTGAATATATAGGATCTAAGGAGTCTAGTCTTAAGATATTCTACAAATTTTCCTTTGAATTTTAATTTTAAACAATTCCAAAAAGTGGGCTCAATCACTCAAATAACTAGAATATAATAAAAAACTAAACCTGCTAAAAAACGAACCTATATACACAGAATTATTAAATTAGAAATAAATTTAAGATAAAAATCATAGACTATAGTCGATCAAGTCTTAAGAATCAATGAAGCATTTGTCCTGAATGTCTTGAATATATAGAACTTAGGAAAACGAGGCTTAAGAATAATACTAAGTTACTTTCGAATTTTCACTTGAAAATATATCCAAAAGCTCACTCGAATAACCACGAGATAAATAATAACTAATCCTGATTAAAAAGAAACATTTATAAACACAAATATTCAACTAAAAATAAAATTTAGTTAAAAATTAAAGATCTATAATAGATCACGCTTCATGGCTAATGAGAGTCCCTGGTTGTCTTGAATATATACGATCTAGGTAAAATAGGCTTAAGGGAATCTACTAAGTTTCCATTGAATTTCGACTTTAAACAATTCCAAAAAGTGGGGGCAATCACTCAAATAACCACAAAATAATTAAAAACTAATCCTGATTACAAAGAAACTTATAGACACACTATTATTCAACTAGAAATAAATTTAAGCAAAAAATCAAAGATTAATACTCGATCAAGTCTTGTGTGATGGGGCTCCTTCTCAGAGGGTCCTGAATATATACCATCTATGGAAAATAGGCTTAAGCGATTTGAGTCATTTTCCTTTGAATTTAGAATAGAAACTATTCAAAAAAGTGGAGCCAATAACTCAAATAACAACACTATTCCTATTTAGAAACTTTTTAACTAGAAATAAATTCAATCTAAAAATCAAAGATCTATACTCGATCAAGTCATGAGAGCAAATGAAGCTCTTGCCCTGATTAAAAAGAAACATTTATAAACATAAATTTTACCTATATAATAAATTTAATGAATATTCCAATAATCTCTTGTTCTAGCTAAGAGAATTTTCGAAAAATTCCTAAAATTTGTTCATTCTCACCTTATGAACAACAAATAAGAATAAATTTCATTTCTCATGTAAATGCAAATAATAAATTTAATGTAATGAAAAGTGTAGGTATCTATTTGAGAAAGAAAGATTGAATTTTTTCTCAAAATCAACTTGTGATATATAATCAATTAATTTTACGAACATGAATTTAGGTCATTTATCAAAGATTTTGAGAAAAATATTCAATCTTTCTTTCTCAAATAGATACTCATTTCATTACAAAAATTTGCCACTGCATTGGTCCTATGCTGAATCTTTATTTCAGTTAAGCAGTAATTTTTACTATTCCAATCGAGTTGAAAAGAGTGAAAATTTCTGGCTTTCGTTATATGGTGCATGTTTGGAGGTGATGGTCTCAAGGGTCTGACTAGTTGCCCGGAAAGCTTACTAGTGCTTGGGTTCGACTCCCGAGGGGACAAGACCCTCCTACATGCAATATAAGCATATCTATTAAAATCTTTGATAAATGACCTAAATTCATGTTCGTAAAAATATTTTAGTTTTATTATAAAAATTTTATTTAACATAAATTGATTACAAAAGAATGAATAAGATGAAGTGAACTTAAGATTAATTTCAATAGAAATAAATTATTTAGTAATGCCACCACCCTCTTTCTTTCCGGGCAACTACAGACACGACCCACATACATTTTTTTTTTTTTTTTTATAATGATATTGATATAAGAAGAAGTTGCACCAAGAAGGTACAACCTCTGAAGTCCGTGGTGGACCCTTATAACGTGGAGGGGGATACGATAAGGGGAGATTTAGGGATTGGGTAGCAGTCGAAGGTATCTGTGGATGCTGGTCTTGAAAGATTGAAGGTTATAAGTAGCTGGAAAGACGGTCGGGGGAAGAGAGTTCCAGTCTCTAGATGTCATAGAGATAAACGAATTGGCGAATGCGTTTGTTCGATTAGTATCTAGTTTACATGCAATATAAACATATCTATTAAAATCTTTGATAAATGACCTAAATTCATGTTCGTAAAAATAAATTTAATGTTGCTTAATTATACTAAATATTATTTCGAATTTTAATTTTAAACTATTGCTAACTCAAATAAATACTTAAACGCGTTCATGGACACAATAATTTGGAAATTTGGTTTCGATGTTCACTCTAGTTTTTGAGCTAGCTCGTCCACAAAAATTTGGTAACGCACAGACTACCAGACAGACTAAAGACATTTTGACAAAACAATTATTATCTCGAAAAATATAATTTTTTCGATGTTCACTTATTAGGACTTTTTTGTAGAGTGAATTGCCCGGGTTTAGCTCTATTTTTTTAATCAAAATAGTTTTAGCCGTTTTTGAGATATTTTGAAAAAAAAGAAGGAAAAAACACTTTTTTCATGCACGATTACAATACTTGACCATACCCAATAACCATAAAGTAAAATGGTTGAGAACCCTACGGCTACGGAACCCTAGGCTTGCGAGCCGACTCGAAACAATTCCAAAAATCTCTCAAATAACCATAAAACAATTACAAACTAATCCTGCTAATAAAGGAATTTATATACTAACACGATTATTAAATTAAAAATAAATTTAAGCAAAAATTCAAAGCTCTATATCAAGTCTTCAGAGCAAATGAGGCTCTTACCCAGAGTGTCTTGAATATAATAGCACCTAGGAAAACAAGGCTTAACGAATATACTCATTTTCACTTGAAAATATATAAAAAAATTCACTCAAATAACCACGAGATAAATAATAAATAATCCCGATTAAAAAGATACATTTATAAACACAATTATTACCTATATATAAATTCACTGAATATTCCAAGAATCTCTTCTACTAGCTATGAGATTTTTCGAAAAATTACTCAAATTAGTTCATTCTCACCTTATAAACAACAAATAAGAATAAATTTCATCTCTGATGTATTTTGGAAGAAATAATAAATTTAATTTTGCTTAATTATAATATTATACTAAATATTATTAGGAATTTTGATTTTAAACTATTCCTAACTCAAATACCTAAAATTTAATTAAATACTAATACGTCTGACAAACGCACCAATAAAAATAATTAGCAACCAAGAAATCAGTTATTCACAATAACTAAAGCAACTTCTACGAGTCCCTTGAAATTATACCAACCATTTATAGAGTATGACCCCAGTGAGCCCAGACCTACGTCATACTATCAGGCCTAAGATTTTTTTAAAATTTTGAAACTCTGTGAGAATTTATTCTTATAATAGTAGATACCTTTCAGAATTTTTACATATTTTTATCTATTATAATTTTCTTCTGAATAACATACATATGGGGCATTCCACGCTAAATCGGACGGTTTGAAAATTTTTAATTTTTTATTTCCTTCATTTTTTGACATTTTTTTAGTACCCATCGTTTTTAATTCCTTATTAATTTTGAAATTTTTTTGATCACCTGTTTAAACGATATCGAATTTCGGTTTTTTGCTCATAAGTTCTTAAAAAATGGTCCAAATTATATTTTTGTTTTTTACATACCTACTTTTTAATAAAAAATATTAATTAGTATTTTTTCGATTTTTGAAAATTTCGAAAAAATTTTATTTGCTATTAACCATTATTAAAACCACTTTTTGGTATTGATTTCTCTTTTTTTAGTTATTTTGAATTGATTTTTATTGTTAACAGGTGATTAAAATAAATAATTAGTATTTTAGTTGAATGAAAATCTAAATCAAAAATCGAAAATCGAAAAAAATAATACATTGTAATTATCATTGCCCTACTATCAATCAACTTGGTCTTAAAATTTGTAGAAATAATAAAAGTTTAAAATAAAAAATTATCAAAAAAATCGAAGAGTACACATACAGTTTCAAACACAAGATTAAAATTTTCAAACTCAAAAGTCGCATATAAAAACACTTTAAATAATTTTATGTATTTTTTTCTAAAAAGTATGTAAAAAAACAAAAATTTCCAAAAAAAAAAAAATGAATTTGGACTAGCAAAAAATCAAAATTCGATATCTTTTGAATACTAAAAGATGTCAAAAAATGAAGGAAATCAAAAATTCAAATTTTTTAAACCGTCCGATTTGGCTTGGAATGATCCACATACATATAAAATTTAGCCTTGATACTATACTATAAAATATAATTCAAATCTAATACCACTGATAAACGCACTAACAAACACACACTATTATTCAAATTAGATTAAATTCTTTTAAATTTAATTAACTATCAAACATAGGTGTAGGTGAGACCCAAAATGGCCATTTTTTTCTAATCCTCTGATTCATTCAGAAAGAAGTAGCTGAACTTAGAATTATGAAAAAAATTCACGAATTCGCTCATTTTTTCTTGATCAATATTAAATCTAAATGAATTTTATATTTCAAATATTTTCGAATAAGGTATGGAATCCTCGCACTTGGCCGTTTGAAACGTAGTATGGAAAACACAGGGTTAGGTTATACTTAAGCTCGATTTTTCGTTAATATATCTTTCTCTATTAGAGATTTCTCAATAGATAACTACAAACTCTCAAGTGTTTTCGGCATTAACGCTATTATACCTACGTATGAGGATAAGAAACCCTAAAACTTTATTATACTCGCAACGACTTGTGGAAAATGGTCTCTTCAAAAATTCATGCTTTCAAAAGTGAATGAATAAGAAATGGAAACAATTTATTAATATCGAATCGATGGAGACATAAAGTTATCAGAATATGGATTAGATTAACTAATAATTTAGAGAAAGTTAAAACTCTATATTAATTAAACATTTGTCACTTTTAGGAGAAAGGTTTTCATTACTTTCCTTGATCTAATAAACTAATCGGAAATTTTGTTAAATATTCAATAGTCAATCAGAAGGAGTGCGCATGTCCATACAATTTGTTTGTATATGTATGATAAAACTCGAGGGGTAATCCGCGATTGGAAGTAGGTGTACACCACTTTGGAAATATTTGGAAGTGCTTGGAAATGTTTGGAAATATTTGGAAATATTTGGAAATATTTGGAATTACTTGGAAATATTTGGAAGTACAAGTGGAAGTAGGTGTACAGCATATTAGGTCGCGGTTCACCCCTCGGTAAAACATATAATCGTAATATTTACATGATTTTATTTAAGATTGGAGTAATTTTTGGAGACGGGCTGATAAGTGAAATTGAGTGGATATCAATGAGGCAGTCCAAAAAAAGAAGATAATGTACACTATCTTTTTATTCATAAAACCGACGTTTCGGAGGCTATTCCCTCCTTTTTCAGGGTTGTGAAAAGTCAGTGAAGGAAATCCAATGTGACATTCTCCTCTGTCTCCTCTTATAGTGGCAGTTACAATAATATATCGAATTTCATTCTCAGCAGAATTGGATTTCCTTCACTGACTTTGCAAAACCCTGAAGAAGGAGGTAATAGCCTCCGAAACGTCGGTTTTATGAATTTTTTATTCAAAAGATTGTGTAAATTATCTTCTTTTTTTGGACTGCCTCATCGATATCCACTCAATTATTTTATTTATTATATTAAATAATGGCACGTTTAAATAAAGATATTTCAATAGGTTAGATTAAATGCTGGACTTGACGGGATAGTAGAGAGCCTCTCGCTAAAACCTCACCATAATAATTTATAAATGAGAAAGAAATGTTATCGATTTCATCTACCTGGCGGTCCATAGTACCTTTTTAATATAAGAAATTAGCATTTTGATTAAGAATTTTGTACTTTAAAAGAAATTGTATGAAAAGATTCAATTTCTTCTATCCGGGAGCGATTCAACTAGAAATATCAAAAAGTTTTATTTTTTTCTCATTAGATATTTATTCAAACCTATTGAAATTTCATATCTGTGTGTTATTGTCAATTATCTTTTATATTAAAAAAATATTATTAGGAAATTTGCATTTTAAAGGGTAGTTTATTTGAAGACCAATTTGAAAAAACGCTAATAACTCCGTTGAAAATTTGTTTAAAAATATAAAATTAATGGATATTATAAAACAATTAATTATTAATAATTTAATTCAATTTTGAACGAAATCGATTCAGTACTTTTTGAGAAAATGGTCAAAAACCCCAAAAACTGCCATGAAAAGCCGTTTTAGAAACATTTTAAATATCTACCTCCATGTCACAAGTCAATATTTCGTTTCATATGACTTTTTCAACTTTTTCAAGGGCATCTCGTGCTTTCAAAAAACATCGTTTTTTGACGGTTCAGATTGTTTTTGACCATTTTCTCAAAAAGTACTGAATCGATTTCCTTCAAAATTAAATTAAATTATTAATAATTAATTGTTTTATAATATTTATTAATTTCATATTTTTAAAAAAAATTTCAACGGAGTTATTAACGTTTTTTCAAATTGGACTTCAAATAAACTGCTCTTTAAAATGCAAATTTCCTAATAATATTTTTTTTATATAAAATTTAAATGAGAATAACACATTTCAATAGATTTGAATAAATATCTAATTAGAAAAAAAATAAAACTTTTTGCGATTTCTTGTTGAATCGCTCCCGGAGAGAAGAAATTGAATCTTTTCAAACAATTTCTTTTAAACTAAAAAATTCTTAATCAAAATGCTATTTTCTTATATAATAGACATACAGTGAACCTTTAGATAGACGAAATCGATAAAATGAGATCGTTTTCTTTCTCATTTATTTTTTTGGTCTTTTTTCGCAAAAAGTTTAGGTGGGTCGCAAGTCACCAGCATCAGCGAGCTTTTTACCATTTTCTTAAAAAACTACTTAATCAATTTCGTTCAAAATGGAATATAATTATTAATAATCGATTGTTTTAAAATATATATTAATTTCATTTTTTTTAAAATTATTTCAAAGTACTAATTAGCGTTTTTTCAAATTAGAAAGCAATTTCTATCGATGCATCTTTTGCTGTATAGATACATATTTAAACATGATTTTGAAATAAATTTTGAAATAAATGTGAACAATTTTGTGATTTGTTGAATCAGGTGTCCTCAAACTTTTTAGACATAGGGCCACATGAGAACATTGAAAACTATGCGCGGGCCGGATAAAACATAGTATTATACGGAAATTACTATATATTAATAATAAGCTATTATAATTGCATTAATATTTATATAGAGAATATTTGTGAATAATTCTGTAGTAACGTTCAGGGAAAGCGGTGTTGATTTATAGTGAAACATATTAAACACAGGAATTATTTGACGGATTATAGTGGTGTTTCGCAAAGAGGAATTAAATTAAAAAAATTTTAAAATTTTGTTAATTATATTTTGAGATTTTTTATTTATCTCTATACATATTTCGGGCTATGAACCCTTCATCAGGAGGTTTAACAAAAGACTGTTTTTTAATTTTTTTAATTTTATTTCCTCTTTGTAAACACCACTATAATCCGTCAAATAATTCCTGTGAATTCTGTAGTAGACGCGGGCCGGATGGAAATGTTTTTAGCGCCAGATTTGGCCCGCGGGGGGTAATTTGGAGACCCCTGTTTCAAATCTTTTTACTTTACTATACATTTTGTCTCTATTTTCCCAATTTATCGCTGTTTAATTATTTTGATAATACGATAAATACGGAATTCTTAGTATATGTGGGCCAGACTCGCAGTTGTCGGCTTATATCTCTAGCTTTATTTACCTACCTGCTTATAGAGTTTTTATATACCTAAGATTTATTCTAGAAATAACGTCTATTAGAGAAAGAGAAAGTATATGAATTTTCCCTGAAACGGAGTCCATAAAATTCTCCCCGGGTCTATTCACTAAAAAAAGCCAAAGGGCGAGGTGAGGGGGGCAGGCAATGAATTTCGCCCAGTGCCAAGTTCAATTACTTGGCTAGATATTCAAACGTGGTCTTGAATAGATTGTCTGCGTTAATTGCTCGCCACCATCGCTTCTTTATTTAAATGCACTCAGCTACTAAATAAAACGCACAGCGGAAAACCCACCTACACCTATACAATCCACTCCTCCTCATCAACTATATATATTATTCTCTGAGCATGTTGTACTTTATTTATTTAACAGCATCTTGTTGGCCAGGGGGCTACACCCCCTGGATTCCACAGTGGACTTTAAAATAATCATTTATATTTCCTAATTTTATAATATTATATAATAGCCCAGAATAATTTGCAACAACGCTAACGTAATGCTGCCGACAGGGAGCGCTGATGCCGTCGGTATATTTGCGGTATATTTGCGGCAAATTTGAAATATAATTGTTATTTGAACTCGAATTTTGAAATGAAAGACTCCAATTGATTTTAAATTAAGAAACATTAAATATATTGATAATTATTCCTCCCCCTCCCCTCACCACACAAAAAATATCACAGTGCTGTAGATTATAGAAAAAAAATACTTCCAGATTCGTATCTAGAGCCTCATTTCTGTAGCTGTGTCAGGACGAAAATGAGGCGAAACTTTTAAGAGACTATGTATTTTCGGGAGTTTACAGGTATACATTTGGAGTGTGGTTTTTTAAGAGGAATACAATTTTTGGACCGAGAAGCTGCCCGCCAGGGCTCCAGCCCGGAGGGCCGAGCTTCACGAAATGCTCGTTTTACAATATTTATGGAAAAGCCGATTGGTTCCGCTGTGACCGGCAGTCGAGGATTACGCAAAAGGTTGAGAACCACCGAGCTACGGAACCCTAGACTTGCGAGGCCCACTCGAAACAATTCCAAAAAGTGTGGTCAATCACTCAAATAATGACAATATAATTAAAAACTAATCCTAGGAACTTTTATACACCCAATAATTTAACTAGAAATAACTTTACGCTAAATATCAAAGATCTACACCTATGATGAAATCTTCAGAACAAATTATGCTCTTGGCCAAAGTGTCTTGAATATATAGAAAAACGAGTCCTTAAGCCTAAGGATTATTAAATTGAAAGTTTTTTGCCGAGGGTAGCAGAATTTTTATATATTGAAGGAGACAATAAAATAGTGTGTGTCTTCTGCTGGAATTATAAATTTTATTTATAACGAGACTATAGTTTCAAGGGCTTTGCCCTCTTCATCGGTCTATTACACAAAACTATAGTCCCGTTATAAATAAAATTTATAATTCCAGCAGAAGACACACTCTTTTATTGTCTCCTTCAATCCCAGGGAAATTTAAGTCTTCAGAGGCTCTTGCGCTGAGTGTCTTGAATATATAGGATCTATAGAAAATAAGCTTAAGCGAATCTACTAATTTTCCATTGAATTTTGAATTTAAACAATTCCAAAAAGTGGGGTAATCGCTCAAATAACCATAAAATAATTACAAACTAATTCTGCTAATAAAGGAACTTATATACTAACACAGGGGTCGGCAACCACACGCGGCTCTTTCGATGTCAGGATGCGGCTCTTCAGTTCCATTCGTAAATATTAATAATTATATTATTTTATTTTCAAAACTCATAAAAAATATACTGCAAACAGGATAAAAACACCTTATAGAGATCAGTGAGAATAGTTGGAGTAGAGAGTAGACGGATAGTTATATTATTTGATTACTAATTTTATTATTCTAGCAGAGCTAGCTAAAAAACTTTGATATGTTTTGTGCGAAACATTTGCATGTTTTTATATGAATAAATATTATTTCATATTTAAAGCTATTAATTTTAAATCAAAAATCAAATTTATATACCTAATCCTAATTTCCTAATCAAATACCATAATTTTGAAACAAAAATGTTAGTGCCTCTTTAAAAACTGGGAAATTTTGTAAATTGTAACTTTTGGCTCTTCCGTCCCAAAAGGTTGCCGACCCCTGTACTAATACAATTATTAAATTAAAAATAAATTTAAGGAAAAATTCAAAGATCTATATCAAGTCTTCAGAGCAAATGAAGCTCTTACCCAGAGTGTCTTTACTAGAATAGCACCTAGGAAAACGAGACTTAACGAATATACTAATTTTCATTTGAATTTTCACTTAAAAATATATAAAAAAAATTCACTCAAATAACCACGAGATAAATAATAACTAATTCTAATTAAAAAGAAACATTTATAAATACAATAATTACCCATAAAATAAATTTAATGAATTTCCAAGAATCTCTTGTACTAACTAGGAGAATTTTCGAAAAAATTCTAAAATTACTTCATTCTCACCTTATAAACAACAAATAAGAATAAATTTCATTTCTAATGTATTTTGGAAGAAATAATAAATTTAATTTTGCTTAATTATAATATTATACTAAATATTATTACGAATTTTGAGTTTAAACTATTCCTAACTCAAATACCTCAAAATAAATTAAATACTAATACGTCTGACAAACGCACCCATGGACACACTATTATTCAAATAAAAATTATTAGTAACCAAGAAATCACTTATTCCCTCAAGTCTTCACAATAACTGAAGCAACTTTTACGAGTCCCTTGAAATTATACCAGCCATTTATAGAATTTGATCCCAGGGACCCCAGACCTACGTAATACTATCAGGCCTAAGATTTTTTCAAAAATTTTGAAACCCTGTGAGAATTTATTCTTATAATAGTAGATACCTTTTTTGATTTTAAGCTATTCCTAACTCAAATACCTAAAATTTAAATAAATACTAATACGCACCCATGGACACACTATTATTCAAATAAAAATAATTAGCAACCAATATATCACTTATTTGCTCAAGTCTTCACAAAAACTAAATCAACTTCTCTGAGTCTCTTGAAATTATACCAACTATTTATAGAGTATGATCCCAGGGACCCCAGACCTACGTCATAGTACCAAGCCTAAGATTTTTTCAAAAATTTTGAAACACTGTAAGATTTTATCATATCTTTCATAATTTGTACATATTTTTATCTATTATAATTTTCTTCTGATTAACATAGTACTACATATATAAAATTTAGGCTTGATACTATACTATTTTTCGATCTTTAAAGGGTCTGGCTATAACTAAGACACGCGGAGAGCGTCTGGCAATAGTAATTGTAAATCGCTAATACTATCCTCTATGACATATTAAGAACCAAAATATAATTAAAAACTAATAGTACTGATAAACCCGACTCGCACTAGTCCGGCTTTCATAGTAATAGTTGAACGTCCTTTGCTGTTTCATTACACGAATATTTTGAAATGATAAATTAAAAGAATATCGTTCTGCTTTGGTGGGTTGAAAGAAACCCAAAATCTTTCTATCTAGTATTATATACTTATTATAATCGGCTTGCGTGACGACGCCTACTTGATTTTTTTAATTTTAAAACCCAGTAATATAGTAGTTCATGACAAATAAAACTAGGAATACAGCCAGGTTGGATAACGTGTGAGGTTTAAGTAATTTTTTGATTAATTTTTTTTAACAATTAGAATAACAAAACGTAGGTACTTTTCGATCCAAAAAAAATTTAATGAAAAAGCACGTGTTTTTAATATTTTTACTTTTAATAAGTAAGTATATATTTGGTTAACTACACCGCGCGACCCAAAAAATATGATTGGGGACCAAATTTTGGGTCGCTACCCATAGGTTAAGAACCGCTGCCTTAGCTAACACATATTAGGGTGGAAAACGATCAAAGGGCCTAGGATCCTATTTTTGAACTCCTAACCCCCTCATTATGGTCCCCGTAATAATATTTTATTATAGAACCCTTTTATAGTAAATTCCATTTTTATTGGGTTTTTTAGTTTGAAAATTTTATAATTTTAATTTTTTAAGAACCCCCCTCCTTAATTTTGAGTTCCATTTCAACCTGAATCTAATCAGCTCAATACTAAAATAAACTGCTGTGCTATTAATATTTCGTTATAAATCCAACTGTGTTGTAATGAATTTCTATTACTCCAATTTTTATTACAAATATACAAATTCGAACCCTGGCTGATACTTTTGTCTGTAACAAAAATAATATTTTCTTCGTTCCCAAACTTTAACTTACAAATTAATAATACAAAAACTCTTGAATATATTGCAACATGTATATAAAATAAATTAAATAATTTTCAATGTTAAAACGAATTAGATCAGTTTTCATTTTATTTGTTATAGTAATGCGATAATTTTGCACAGCAGTTTATTACAAGTGAAATTTCGTTTTGGTATTCACATTTGGTAACTTATTAACGTCCTAATAAACAATTTGACAAAATAATTAATTTCTCGTAAACTATAACTTTTTCGATATTCACTGTTTAAGGCTTTCTTGTAGACAGAAACGTCAGGGTTTCGAGTATTTTTTTTTTCAACTAAATAGTTTTTGTGCACGATTACAATACCCGATATGGTAAATTAAAAGTATATTCTTTGAAAAGAGAGAAAGGCCTATATATTAAAAAAAAAAGTAGAAAATCCTACCTTTGGTCCAGAGTTGGCTGTTGAGTAGATAGAGAAAGCGAATTTTAACCAGTTGGTTTGTCCAAGCATTCGAGAATACTCGAAACGAACGCGAATAATTCTGAAATGATTAAATTTAATATTTTATAATGCAATATAAATATATAATTAATAAAAGGGAAATCACTCACTTATTGAGCGCTGTGATGTTTGCCATGAGGCAGAAAACGGCTGACTAGAGCCAACTGACCCGTTAGGCCCGATAAGCCGCAGAAACCGAATTATCTATTTCTTGGGATTCTTTTTCTGAAAATAATAAAATATCAACATTATTTTTAATTCAAATCTAAACAAACTAATATAAACAGTTACATACTAATATTTACTTTTAGAAACATTATGGTTAAGTAAGGGTTAAATAGTATGTTTTATAAAGAGTTTAAAATATATATTTTCGTTGGACTAACTCGAAAAAAATTAGTTTTTGAAATCTCTCTTCGAAGGGTAGTTGATACAAAGGGGAAAACTTTATGAGAATTTCGATGAAAAATAAAATCTTAATTTTCAAAAAACTAAACTCATTTTAAATAGTATATTTTATAAAGAGTTAAAAATATATATTTTCGTTTAAATATCTGGAAAAAATTAATTTTGTAGCCCTCCCATAAAAGGGAGTTTGATACAAAGGGGTGACCCCTATCAACTTAATTGAGAATTTCACCGAAAAAAAATCTTAATTTTCAAAAAACTAAACTCATTTTAAAGAGTATATTTTATATAAAGAGCTTAAAGTATATATTTTCGTTTGAAGATCTGAAAAAATTACTTTTTTAGCTCTCCCATAAAAGGGAGTTTGATTCAAAGGGGTGGAAAACACCCTTATCAACTTAATTGAGAATTTCACCGAAAAAAATCTTAATTTTCAAAAAACTAAACTCATTTTAAAGAGTATATTTTATGAAGAGCTTAAAATATATATTTTCGTTTGAATACCTGAAAAAAATTACTTTTTTAGCTCTCCCATTAAAGGGAGTTTGATCCAAAGGGGGGACCCTTATCAACTTAATTGAGAATTTCACCGAAAAAAATTTTAATTTTCCAAAAACTAAACTCATTTTAAATAGTACCTATATTTTATAAAGAATTTAAAATATGTACTATCGTTGGAATAACCAAAAAAAATAGTTATTGAATCCTCTCTTCGAACGGTAGTTGATAGAAGAGGGGGACCCTTATCAACTTGATTGAGAATTTCTACAGAAAATAAAATATTAATTTTCAAAAAACTAAACTCATTTTAAATAGTATATTTATATACTAGTTTAATAGACTAGTTTTTGAGCTAGAGAGTATACATTTGATAACTTGTTAACTTCCAAACAAATATTTTGACAAAATAATGAATATCTAGTAAAATATAACATTTTCGATATTCACTCTTTAATTTGGATTAGTATTATTATTTTTTTTTATCTAATTAGCTTAGACGTTTTTTAGATATTTCAAAAAAACGAAGTAAAAACACTTTTTTCATGTACGATTACATATTGTAAATTAAAAATACATTCTTTGAAAGGAGAGATAAGGCCTATATATATAAAAAAAAGAAATGTTGAAAAGCCTACCTTTGGCCCAGAGTTGGCGGATGAGCAGATGGAGAAAGCGAGGTTTAACCAGTTGATTTGTCCAAACATTAGAGAATACTCGAAACGAACCCGAACAATTCTGAAATGATAAAATTGAATATTTTATCAGGCAATATAAATAAATAATTAATAATATTAATTAGAGATAGAGAAATAACTTACTCATTTAGCGCTGTGATGTTTACCATGATGCAGAAGATGGCTGACTGAATGCTTGCTGCTCGCGTCAACTGACCCGTTAGGCCCGATAACACCTCGGCCGTATTATCTATTTCTTGGGATTCTTTTTCTGAAAATAAAAAAATATCAACATTATTTTTAATTATTTATCGAAACATGAAATAAAGTAATAATTACATAGGTACTTATTTTTTTAAATTATTCAAATATAACTTATTTAGGGCCAGTTGTATGTCGGTTGGTAAACTCTTTTTAAACGTTGACAAAAGGTAAAACCTTAAAATTCACCTTGTGCCCGTTGGGATGGCCAATCAGATGAAAGTGCCTGTCATCTGATTGGCCAATCCATCGGGCACAAGGTGAATTTTACGGTTTTACCTTTTGTCAACGTTTAAAATGAGTTTACCAACCGACATATAACCTGGCCCTAAGTAAATATAGTTTATTATTTTATCCTATGCGAAGCATATTAAAAATTAATAGAATGTAATGGAAGGCAGCCCAGAGGTAGTGAAGAAAGAAAAAATTAACACATATAAAATAAGGTATAATTTATTGGAATCCTTCCTCCTTTCCTTTAAAACCGACGTTTCGGAGGATTTTTCCCTCTTTCTTCAGTGTTTCAAAGGGTCAATGAATGAAACAAATAAAATGCTTCCCTCCTCTCTCCACAGTAGTGTTCAAAAACTTAATTAGAAAAGAAGGAAAACAAATTTTTTGTTTTTCTATGCCTTTTGTTACAAATGAAGAAAGTTTTTGAACACTACTGTGGAGAGAAGAAGGAAACATTTTATTTGTTTCATTCATTGACCCTTTGAAACCCTGAAGAAAGAGGGAAAAATCCTCCGAAACGTCGGTTTGAAAGGAAAGAAGGAAGGATTCCAATAATTTACACCTTATTTTATATGAGTTAATTTTTTCTTTCCTCACTACCTCTGGGCTGCCTTCCATTACATTCAATTAAAATTTCTACCAGTCCATCTCTCTCCAGAGAAAATTTCGTTGCAAAAAAATTAAAAATTAATTTTAATTTTTTTAAGAATTTGTATCCTAATAGGGTCCCATTTTACTCATAAAGAGAGACAAAGGGGTTGTCCTCTGCATCAAGCAGAGGACAACTTCTTTGTTTCTCTTTATGAATCAACAACTTTGCTATTCTCGGCAAAACAAAAACTGTCCCATTTTACTCTCTAAACGAAACTGAACAAAAGAGAAAATGCAGAGAAGAAAAGAAAAATTAAACGATACATCCATAAATAAATAGATCTAAGCATGCAATGCATAGAACGGAACGTGTTAAAAATTTCTGTTGGGAAAATTCGGTGCACATCTTGAGGACGTGACCTGATTGCGTCCTCCGTTTCCCGTTTTGATGGGCTGAGGGCAACCCTCTGTGCTTTCCTTCTTCCCACTAACACCAACACCAACAATTTTCTCCTTTAATCTATTTATTTAATAAATTTAAAAATAATAATCTTCACCTTCCTCCTTCATCTACTTTTTTTCTGCCCTTTTCTAAACAATATTTATTCCTAAGAAAATCAAAAGAGGTTGTCATTACTAGATTTGAGATGGAATGTAGGTATTATTACTTACACATTTATATTCATGGAATATAATGTGGAAGTATAGCGATGCCCTATCTGGGTCCTGAATCTTTGAGAGCTTGTAATCTCAGAGATGAAAAAAAGTTAATTTCATTTTGTAACTTTTTTTTTTTACTTATGGAAAATGGTGTAGGTTTTAGGTGAAACATGATGTTAATTAATAGAGTAAAGGGTGTGTAGTTTCACAGTGAATGAAATAAAACTCAAAGAGGTTTATACAAACTCATTTTGTAACTTCTAGGTGGAAGGAATCGACGCCCTTCGCTAAAAATTGGTGAACTTATCAAGTCTATCAGTCTTATCAGCTATTAGTAGTGTATAAATTTTAATCCGATTGAAATAAAAGGGGTGTAAATTAGTCATGTCGCAAAATAAATATTTTAATCGTTCACATCTCGTCTTCGGTAAGTCGCAGAGCCTTGAAATTTGAATCTTAAGCTATTTAGAGGCAAAAAGTTACCGAGCATCGCTCGGTGTTCCAGGGACTTTTATATTAGAGGTGGTGAATTAAAAAAATTTAAATAGAAAACCCTTAAACTAAATGAATGTTTTTTTGTTTTATACGTTGGAAATCTATGAGATGCATCTAAATTGTAGAATTTATTTTATTTTTTTCTATTGGAAAATTCGTGACTTTATTGAGAGAGATAAATAAATATATTAAGTGTGTGTATGTGTGTGTGTGTTGGCCCGTAAGGAGGGTGAAATATGGCTAGAAGAAAGAGAGGATCTAAGAGAAGAGAGATCGAGAGGGGAAGTGGGAAAATATTACAGTGGTCCAGAGGGCCGGGGGGGACGAGGGGATGTCGTGGTCAGTGGTTCCCTGTTGACACCCGGGGGAGGTTCAGGACCCCATCCATCACCCCGGGACCCGGAATATCCTCTTCTAAGGGGACACGATAAATCATCGGCTCAGTCCAGGGCGAATATTAACACACACACACATACACACACCTAAGACACGGATGATGCCCACCAAAGAACACTTTTATCACACATGATATTTGAAAAAGTGAAAAGCCAAGTCGAAGCTTTGCTATTGTGCACTGGCTAGGCATTAAAGAAGGGAGCTTATCGCTCAAAATAGACTCTAAATTTGTAATATTCTCTACCACCCTCTTGAAAATATTTCATATTACTATTACTATTAATAAGTAGTCCGACTATCAAATATGTACGAGAATTTGAAAAATTATAATGCTGAAAGCAACCAAGATTGGAGGGGATTTAGGGAAGGGCTTAGGTACTCGTTTTGACATTATTAAACATGAACAAATAAATTCAAAAATTGAAGCACAGGCCGTTCAGAAATTAAATAAACTTCCTTGTAGTTTACTAGACTTTTTTTACATTAAGGATGATTAAAAGTTAGCTGATGAAAACTTTTAAAACATTAGTCCGGCAAAAATATTTGTTCTCTCCAAAAGTATAGTACTTTTTGATTTATTTTGAATTCTGGTCAATTATTGAGTTATTGAGAATTGCGAAACAAAAATTAGAAAAAAAAATATCTAAATTTGTAGACACAGTATCTCATTATTTAGGGCAGGGTAGAATTATCACTATTTTCAAAAAAATGACTATAACTCGAAAATTATTAGACTTTTATTAAAAAAATCTTTAAGTTCTGAACCGTCATAAACTGGCCTATCCACTGTTCACAGTTTATCGTTGTGATAGGGGACACCCTGTAGAGCAGGGGTTCCCAACCGGTGGTACGCGGGAACGTTTCAGGTGGTACGCGAGAGTGATGTGAGCAACATGTTTTGTTCACAAATACAGGATGAGAATTTATTTGCATTTCCAACTATATCATCATTTTTTGAAGAAAGTGAAATATCTCCAATGTCAGATGTGGTTGCAGATATCATTGTTCACTTGGAAGGCCTTCAAAAAAGCTTTAAGATGTATTTCTCTGAAGACTATTCAAAAGTGGACTGGATCAGAAATCCTTTTTCGGGAACCTCACCAAATGAATTGGAACTAAAAGAAAGTTTTATCGATCTTACAGAAGATAGTTCCATGAAAGATTATTTTAAAGAGAAATCTTTAATTAACTTCTGGATCGGATGTAAAACCGAGTACCCTTTGACCTTTCGGCAAGCTCTGAACTCTTGTACATAAAAAATAAACATAGAATCAGAATAAGTGTTGAAGAGGACTTAAGAGTGAAGATAAATTATATTAATCCTAATGTTGATATTTTAATCACAGGCAAACTACAAGTTTCGCACTAAAGAGTATAAAAATATATTTTGTATGATGATTAATTTTTTGCTGAGTTTGTACAAATTTTTTGTTTGTATGTTTTTAGACCTATGGGTAATAAATAAAACTGCAAATTAACACCATTTTAATTTTTTTATTTCTCCTTTATTATAAGCATGTTATAAATATACAAATATCTAACCATTAAATATGAAGTTTTCTCAGGAATTAAATTCAAAAAGGGGGAGTCGGGTAGCTCAGTCAGCTAACGCGCTGGCCTCACTTCGGCATCGATCGGTTATGACGATGTTGGAGTGGAGGTCCGGGGTTCGATCCTGGCTGGCAAATAAAAATTTCTACAGGCTGAAAACTCGGCTCCCTCACTAACCCTACTAACACTCTACTTATGTGATGTCTAAATGGGCTTTGTTCCCGGTGACATTAAATAAATTAAAAAAAAAAATTCAAAAAGCCTTTGAACACCTTTAGAAGAGAAAATATTATACGTTTATTAAAATATTTAGGTCTGGTGGTACGCCAAAATTTCTCAACAAGTCAAGTGGTACGCAGGTGCAAAAAGGTTGGGAACCCCTGCTGTGGAGTATTAAAATTCAAAATAAAAATATTTACCTGAATACCTTGGGGAATTAAATAAAAAGAGAGAAAAGGGGTGAAAAGGAATAATAAATAGTCTATAAATCTAAATAATATACGATTAACTCGCTCAGTCTACTCAGTATCTATACATCAACGCGTTGGAATTAATTTTAATTAAAGTAATTAATTTACCGAAATCTGTTTAACGAAACAAACAACAACAACAACAAACTGTTTGTATTACAATTTGCATCCAAAGGTGACTACAGACAACATTTCTTAATAAAAAACCCAAAAAAAGAGCCCGAGAGGAACCGGGCGCGGCCCCCCTAAGAGAAGAAATAAATGGTTCTATTTTATATAAGAAAAGAAAATTCACAAGGAGGATTATATAAATTAACACACCCGCAATAACAACAACAACAACAATTGACTGAATGAATAGCCTCCGAAATTTATAAATTTCGTTTGATTAAACTCAAGGAATATCCCAGCGCAAAAGTCACGTGGTATATTTTATATGCCTATTTAAGGAGGTCCTTTCGCTCCAGTTGAGTCAAAATAATTGTAGTATCTAATATTTAATCAAATTAGTTAAAATACAAATGAAAAATAATAGAATAAAAAATATGCAAAACGCTATAATTTCCGTCAGTTTTATAGCTTTTTTTTTTTTTTTTTATTTTTTTTTTTAAAGGGAGAAGGTTTTTTTCCCCCTTCCTGGCTTTTGGTCAGAACCATTTAGCCAATCACATTCTTTGTATTATTTTATAATTTTAAATATTTACACTAGCCCTTAATACAAATCTCTGAAGAGCCATCACAACTTTTTCACTGCACTCACACAAAGACAAAAGATAATCACTATTTATTGGGAATTTTACACTTTCGTTGATTTCACAGTACAGCAATTGTGTCCACTTTTTGTTTAGCTCACATTCAAGCAGCACAAGATTGAGCCCCTCACTGGTAAGTTCACACCTACACAATGGGGACTCCACCACTCCAATTCGATGCAGATGTAACTTCAGTGATGAGTGTCCAGTCCTCATTCTTGAAATTGATGTAATAGCTTTGCGTGGAATGTTAACTGTTTTAAACCATGGTAATAGGGACACCGTAGGTTTAATCTTATATAAATGTCGACCTTTGATATCCTTTTCCCACGTTTCTTGCCATAATTTCAATGATTTACATTTTTGTACTACCAGGAAGTCGGACCATATGATTTTTTCATTTGATGCTGTAGGGAGTTTACTGGCTTGCTTGGCCTCATAGTCAGCGATTAGTTTTATAGCTTATAGCTCATAAACATAAACTAAATGATACAAACTCGAAATTTAGAAGTTATTCATTTTCATCGAAATCGAAAATCGTCTCCAATGATTATTTTGAGGGGGATTGAATTTTTCAGTCGAAAATAAATAAATATTTAAGGTATTCCTGCAAAGATCTCATTAATTAAACTTTGACTATATTAAAAAAAATGAATATAAATAGTTTAAAATGACTGTATAAGGTCCAAAGTAGCCATATTTAAGTGATTTTTAGGGTATCTTTTAAATAGTAAAACGGGATCTTCGAGTGCTATTAAATGTTTGTCTGTCTGTCTGGCAGAGCATTGTTGATTGTAAACTAAATAGGAAAAAAATTAAAATTTATAAATTATGTATTTATCACCTTCACTAATAAAAAAATCACATGTTCAACAGTATACCTAAATTCCAAAATCATTCAATATACTAACTCAGTAAAGTATCTTGGACTGCACCTGAAAAAAAAGAAACGAATTAAATATAAAAAAATGTACTGGCTGTTAGGAAAAAATTCACAGCTCGCTTTAAAAATAAAAGTTTTAATTGAATGTAATGGAAGGCAGCCCAGGGGTAGTGAGGAAAGAAAAAATTAACACATATTAAATAAGGTGCAATTTATTGGAATCCTTCCTCCTTTCCTTTTAAACTGACGTTTCGGAGGATTCTTCCCTCCTTCTTCAGGGTTTCAATGGGTCAGTGAATGAAACAAATAAAATGTTTCCTTCTTCTCTCCACATCAGTGTTCAAAACTTTCTTCTTTTTTAGCAAAGGCATAGAAAAATATTTTTTTCCCTACTTTTCTTAATTAGATAGATTTTATCTATCTACAGACTAACTAACAGAATAACAGTGTAACAGACATTTTGACAAAACAATTATTATCTCGAAAAATATAATTTTTTCGATGTTCACTTATTAGAACTTTTTTGTAGAGCAAAATGCCATGGTTTGGCTCAATTTTTTTAATCAAAATAGTTTCAGCCGTTTTTACTTTACCATACAGGGTATGGTCAAGTATCGTAATCGTGCATGAAAAAAGTGTTTTTTTACCTTCTTTATTCGAAATATCTTAAAAACGGCTGAAACTATTTTGATTAAAAAAATTGAGCAAAATCATGGCATTTTGCTCTAGAAAAAAAGCTCTAATAAGTAAACATCGAAAAAATAATATTTTTCGAGATAATAAGTGTTTTGTCAAAATGTCTGTTAGTTAGTTAGTTTGGTTGTTAGTCTGTGCGTTACCAAATTTGTGTGGACGAGCTATCTAAAAAATTAGTTTGAATATCGAAACCAAATTTCACAAGTAGTTTTGGTCCATTGAGATTAAGAGCTGATTAGATTTTGGTTCATATTGACCCAAAATTAAGGGGGGTGGAGGAGGGGTTAAAAATGAAAAATCTAGGGCCGTTTGAGCAAACACAACCAAATTGTGTATACATAATCAGTGGATTCCCAGAAGTCTAAAAATGCAAAATCTAACTGACCAAAATGGGGTTGGGGTGGGGGGGTATAGGGTCAAAAAATGAAAATCTTGGCCCATGTACCAAACTCAACCAAATTTTGTATACATAATCAGTGGGACCTCAGAAGTATAAAAATGCAACAACTAACCCTCCCCTTACATGATTATAATTAATTTTAGGGGCCAGGTTGTATGGTAAAGTCAAGTGTATGGCCTCATCAGAACACGTCAGCTTATTTTAAGATATTTCGAAAAAAAAGAAGGAAAAAAAACACTTTTTTCATGTATGATTACAATACTTGACCATACCCTGTATGGTAAAGTAAAAATTAAGTTATAATTATAATCTAATATTTTTTATTTTACATTGGCGGCGAAAGGACCTCCTTAATTTCAATACAAAGGTCACGTGATACATATCTATATTTATAATTTGGCTCTAATTAAAAGGAAAAATATAATAACATAAATATATTTTCTCTTGTGAAAAGTAAAGCCGAAAGGGAGAATTTTATATATATATACAGGGAGGCAAAAGGGAAAAGTGCGAGCGAGAGAGTAGTATAGTTGGTTTGCTCTTTTGCTAGGAGCCTTCATTAAAGGTTCCCTTCTATATAGACAGAAACATGTTATTTTTTTCTTTCAACTAAAAATCTCTCTGGTTCATATATTTTATACATATATGTGTGTAATTCAAAAAAAAGCAACATCAACATCATTTCAAATGAATGTATTCGTGTTAGAGAAGTATCAATAAATAAAAGGTATACATATACACATTCATGTAAGAGTATAGAAGATATGTATTAATAAAATATTTAAATCTTTTAATTAGTCGTTGAAAAAATCGAGAGAAAAATAAAATGATATGTAAATATGTATGTGGGTAAAGATAAATAAATAAAAACAAAATATATGCTTACCACTCGTGAGGTTTCCCGTTGCCTTTCGATGAATGTATACACTGTGCTGATCACGCGAGGGTAGAAATGGAGAAAATCCCTCCTTAGGGTTAAAAACATTTTCATCAAATTTCTAAAAAAGAAAAAGGTTATTAGTAATTTGACAAATTCATAATAATAAATATTTTATATATAAATACAAATCTTTTATAGAATATTCTAAAAATGTTTCAAGAAAAATATTCCTTTATCAATGGAATTTTGAATAAATCTCCGAAACGTCGGTTTAACAAATAAATGTAAAATAATAAAACCTCTATAGTCTTATTTTTTACAACCACCGTGGACTGCTTTCATCAACATCCAATTGCATATTTATACCAGTCCGTCTCCTAAAGAAAATCTCTATCAATTTCAAGAAAAATATTCCTTTATCAATGGAATTTTGAAATTTTGAAATAATGGTTGCTTTAAGGTAGTTGTTTCGCGACAATACTAGCTAAAATTTAATGCTAGAATATACAGGGTGCATAAGAAAGTCCCTTTAACCTGAAAATACTTGCAAAGGGAGAGTGCTACAGCCACGCAAGTGAGGTAACGGTATAGTAAAGCGACTGTACCCAACCTAATGCAAACGACACCAGCGCCCCTAGTGGCGAAATGTGGAAGTTAGTCATTGCAAATCGAAAACGAAAAGAGATAGAGCAAAATTTCCAATTAGAAAGTTTTAGAGCATCAATTAATTAGTACGAAACGATATTTGGTTTACACGGGAAGGATAAATTACTGCCTGTATCCTAAAATGTCCGTAATCTATGCGCGATTGTTCTACTCTACATATTTACATTTCGGAAATGTAGCAGTGTGCAAATGCAGTTTGTGACTTTGTACTGTACTGTAATGTCTGAAAACTTTAATTTCCAATGCATTTAAAATTTTAGTTTAAATGGTGTTGGCGCTCGCTTGATACAAACAATATAATCTCATAGCATAAAATTATTGATGGCAGACGATAATTTTATTCCTAATATGCGAGCGCATTGATGTAAGTACATACTAGTATTTATTCATTAAATTGTGCATATTTCTTGTTTCCTCTGGCTATTCCTTTCAAATATTTACACAAAATGGAGTGAATCGATTTTGGATATTTTTGGGCAGTAATTGTATTTACAGGCAGTAATTTATCCTTCCCGTGTAAACCAATAATTAATTGATGCTCTAAAACTTTCTAATTGGAAACCCTGCTCTATCTCTTTTCGTTTTCGATTTGCAATGGTCAACTTCCACATTTCGCAACTAGGGGCGCTGCTGTTGTTTGCATTAGGTCGGGCATAGTCGCTTTACTACGTTACCTCACTTGCGTGGCTGTAGCACTCTCCGTTCGCAAGTATTTTCAGGTTAAAGGGACTTTCCTATGCACCCTGTACAGACAATAAGCATTTAAAATTCATAAGACCAAAACTTTTTGCTGTTTATGTACCAATTTTAGCCAATTACGTGCTCGTTTGACAAATCTGGCATCATTGTAAGAGATTGAATATTTTTATATTAAAATGACAGATAAAATACATTTTAAATTTCTATAAAAATCGTTTTGTTATTTTTTAACATGTAATCAACGCCTACGTTACACCTTATGAAAATTATAATTTAAAAAAAAATCTACATTTGTCGCTGGTTTAATAAATGCGCTGTTGTCAAATTGTTTTTAGTGTAAATTTTTTTATACATTTTTTATTATTTATTCATTATTATCTCAAAAACTGTGTTGTAACTCTGAATCAAAATTGTCTTAAAATATGTATTGGTTAATGTTCAATGTTAGTTTAATTTTTTATAAAAATGGTAAGAAGGGTTTCTTAATTATACTTAAATATGTATGTAAATTTTTCGATGTTAAAGAGCCTGAAAAACTCGATTTTTGAAATTTAATATCTCCGGAGCTAAATTGTTCATAAATTTCGTTTTGCCACCAATCGATGCAGAAGTATTTACATAATAATCTGTCTAAATTTCAAAAAATCCTAAGAAACCCCATTTGCCGGAACAACTACCTTAAGGTAGTTCTTTCTCAAATGCAAAAACTCAAGAAGTCTTCGAAACTTGGAATATAAGTCATTAAAATCATAATAACCACACTGTTAAAATTTGAAGACAATTTACCACACCAAACATGAAATAATTGCAATTAAAAATGACATTTTTAACATAGGGTAGATAGGGAAAGGGTGGGGATAAGATCATTATTATTATTTTTTTTTATTGAAGGTCTTTCATCATCTTGATGAAAAACTAATATTTGTTAGAATAATAAATTCGGAGTAACTTAAAAAAAATTGAAATTATTTACCTCGTAGTTTTGATAAAAAATAAAAAAAAAGAACATATTTGTGCGATTATTTTTATTGAAGGGATATAAGATGAATGGCTTCATAAAGAGAATATAGTAGTGTAAAATGTACAGTAACGTTAAAAAAACATAACTTAAAATTATAGCACCGTTCAAATTTATAGAGTGGTTACAAGGCTAAAACTTTTTGTGTGGATTATCGCTAAAGAGCCTCTTTAATAAGGAATAAAAACTATAAAAACCCCAACAATAGGTTGGGTCGAAAAAACTGAAATTTTTTTTCGAAAACACTTTACCGCGGAAACGTTGCCTATTATAATAAGAAGAAAAACGGCATAAAAAAAAATAAATTAAAATCGGTTAACATTTTCCGCTCGCGCATCGAACATTAAGCTTATGAAAAATTGCAAAAATCACGATATTTTTGTAATTTTTTTCCATTAGGTAAAATTTTTAAAATAATCTCACTAGTTTTTTATGCTTGTTTTATGGTTTAAACACTCTAAATAAATTAATTTCTGATCAATTATATACTTTTTTACATTCGCGCAACATCATAGAAAAATTCTATTTTTGAAGCAAAGGGTGGCATCCCTCAGTGGCTAGGTACTTTTTATTTAAATCACACATAATTAATTATAATTAAGTATTTATTGAACATGAACAAATAATACAATAAAACTACGACGTTTCGATCGACTTATTATGCGATCGTTCTCAAGTATATGAACTCCCACTCCGATTTTAGGTTAACATCGCAGAATAAGTCTATCGAAACGTCGTAGTTTTATTTGATTATTTGTTCGTGTTCAATAAATACTTAATAATAATTAATTATGTGTGATTAAAATAAAAATTCAAATTTGAATCAAATCAATCACAAAAATAAAAGCTTCGAAAGCTTCATTACTAATATAATAGGTTGGAGTTGGTGGTGTTTCACATTGAGGAAAAATTAAAATAATATGAATTTATTAGTAATGAAGCTGTTTAAGCTTTTATTTTTGTGATTAATTTGATTAAAATTTGAATTTTTATTTAAGACACACATAATTAATATATTATTTATTGAACACGAACAAATAATACAATATAACTACGACTATCGACTTATTTTGCGATCGTTCTCAAGTATGAGCACCCATTCCGATTATAGGTCAACTGAGCCAATCACAAGTCGGTCAGGCTTATATAGACTCTATGTACAGTCCAGTCAAAAAACCAACACTCTGACGACCTCAGAGCCTTCTGTCGGACTGAGCATTACATGTTTTTACAAACCATAAACCGAAAAATATTAACAGATCAATTGATTTGTCTATATAAGCCTGACCGACACATAATTGGCTCAGTTAACCTATAATCGGAGTGGGTGCTCATACTTGAGAACGATCGCAGAATAAGTCGATCAAAACGTCGTAGTTATATTGTATTATTTATTTGTGTTCAATAAATAATTATAATTAATTATGTGTGATTTAAATAAAAATTCAAATTTTAATATGAATTTAGTTTATAAATTCTCGATATATTTCTAGTGATTGTCCATCATTACGAGTTCATACATATCTCTGTATAAGCTCCTGATGATGGTCTATAATCATCCGAAATTTATCGAGAATTTATAAATTAAACTCATATTATTTTATTTTTCCTGACTGTGAAACACCACCATCTCCAGCCTATTATAATTTCTTCTTTCATATTTATTAACGAGAAACTTGTTTTTAAATGAGGATTTAATAAAAAGGACAAATACGAGAATCTTAGTACTGACAAAAAAATTTCCAGTGCCTGATATGGCCCTAAGGCTACAGGCCGGTTGCCCAGCTTTGAGTATCGTATCGAATCTCTTAAAAGCGATCAAGTGTGAATTATATGTGCACAAGGGCTTGTATTAATGGCCGGGACTCTGTCGGGCAGAATTATTTACTCTCTGGTTGCAGTTCAATCACTGTTTGGCTGGACAACATCCAATGGTCTAATGCACCACAGGGTGTAATGAGCCTGTTTACCCATCCAGCATCCTCCTCCTCCTTCAACATCTTCTTCTTCTTCTTCCATTTTTCTTTCTACCCTTGCACTGTTCGTTCGTTATCTGTAATTATTCCCCTGTTCATTTTGCTCTATTCGTTTTTACCCCTTTAATCATCCCAATTGCTCAACTCGGCGCCTAACTCTCTCGCTCTCTTCCGTGTCTTATAACTAACTTATTACTTCTCCTTTATTATCTCCTTATTGCGCCCGACGAGTCAGAGATTCCCAATCTCATGCACAAACTAACTCCTACCCCGACAACATTTCAAGGTTCGTTTCCCAACTCTCGCTCAACTCGAACCCCCTTCTACCCTCTCTATCTAACCCCTTTTCAAAGCTCTCTTTTCAAAGGTTGGCAAATTTTCAACCCCCGCCGTCTTTTTACAATTTACACGTTCAATGCAAATTAATACCAAACAGATAATTGGATTTTTCATTCATTGGGGCCCCCACACAAGTTGATTGTTCCGGTTTAAAAGAAAACATCAATGTTCTTTTGGATTTGACATGTCGTGTATTATTCGACTTATTAATATTTCTAAATTAAACACCCCCATTGAATGAAGCTAAACGTTCTTTTTATTAATAGACGACATTGATGTTATTACAACCTTTCATTTTATCCCTGCATAAATTTGAAATGTTTTCTAATTTTTAAACCTTGATTTTGTTTATAATTACTTACTTTAAAGTATTGTGAAGGCCTCAATAACTCAGATTTCATGCCAAGGGTCCAAAATGAGCCGCCTCGCCTTCTGAAATCAATCAAATTGCTTGTTAATAAAATCACAAGAGGTTAGAATAGATTATTTGTATTCATATGTTAGAAGGGTTGTTTTAAAGCAGGTATGGGAAACCTTTGCTTAGATGAGGGCGTAATTTCGGGACTTAATCAGGTCGCAGGCCGTAGGTAAAAAATAAGAAGGTAGTAGTGTGAAAAATTTACACATTTTTTTATTTATTAATTATAATACTTAAGATAATCAAACATAAAAAAAATTTACAAAAAAAGATGGAAAAATCAAATGAAAATTAATGAGGGACTTGAGTTTGAAGCTGAGAAACAAGATGATCAATATTGGGATCAATATCACTAGTACATAGGCGCAAAGTGTTTTCTAAATTAACATCTGTAAGCCGAGTACTATGATTATTTTTATTAATTTTGATGATTGAAAAAAAGTTGCTCACATTTATACGTGCTTCCGAATGTGCAAATTATTTTTCGTGTGAAAACTCTCAGCTGTGGATACTTTTCTTCGGAAAGGTATGTTCTGTAAAATTCGCTTAGTTTCACATCATCAAATTTAGACTTCAAATATGAGTCTTCTTGAAGCTCGAGCAACTCCATTTGTAGGTGAAGCGGGGCATCTTCCACATTATACTTACAAGGATTTGCAAAAATATTGAAAGTGCTATCCATATTCTTAAAATTGGAAAACCGATCAGTGAATTGCTCTGACAGTAGTTTCAGTTTTTCAGCATAGCGACTGTATTCAATGTTTTCGTGACTGGATAATGTTAATGATAATGTTTACTTCTCATCTGTGTTTCCCACAAGTGAAATTTGTTTTGAAAACATTTAAAAAAAATGACTGTACAGCTGATTTAGCAATTGCCCTTGTTTTCGAAGCTTCAAGTTTAGGTCGTTTGAGTGTCGTGATGTCTAACAGGAATGACAAGTCACAAAGCCATGTTGGATCAAAAATTTGCGGCAGTTTTCTCTTTCATTCCCATAAAATCAGCTATTTCTTTTCTAAGGTCATAAAATCTTTTTAGCATTTTATCTTTTTTTTTGCACGTTATTTCAAATTTCTGAATCTCTCGCGGGCCGGATTGAAGCTGGTGGAGGGCCGGAGGTTGCCCATATATGTTTTAAAGAATGACCGAATTTAGGATTAAGTAGAACTTCTAACTTGTATTTATAATCAGGTTAAGTTTAGTTATTATAGTTTATAATTCTGGAGTCGATTGACATCTATAGATATCTATCTACAGTATCTATACTTATTATAATCGGCTTACGCGACTCCGTCGACGTGATTTTTTTAATTTTAAAACCCACTAACAAATAAAATGTATTAAATTTAGGAAATTTAAATGATTATTTTACTATATCACTCGTATCCATATTAAATTTCATAGAAGGAATCCCAGGGAATTGGATATGGAAAATAATTTTGAGCAATTATTATTTATTATACCTAATTATTGAGCCACAAATGTGCTAAAGAAAGATTAATTAATATAATTTAATTTTTTTTCTTAAATTAAAAACTGTTTTTGACCAAGAATGATAAAACGAGCCACTGAGGAAGTCAAAATAAATTGATGAAACGTCTGGCTCACTTAATAAAATCTCTGTGTTTTAATTTATCTGATTCCTTGAGATTGCTTCTATAAATTATTATTTGAAATTTCACTAATAGTTCAGACCTACACCTTGATATACAGTCCCAGAAGAATCATGGGATACGCTGCCCCTACATGGCTCCCCTTCGACTCCAAAACCAGGCTCAACGATTTGAAAAGGATCCAGTCAAAAACATTAAGGAAAATGACCATTCCCAGGACCGGATAAAGGCCGATTGGAGCGATTGAGCCCAATCGGGCCCCCCATTTGAAAGGGCCCCACGTTACCATCAAAATGAACAAAAAAAATTTGGAAATTTAAAGCAAATTGCTTTTGACGATAATGGATAAATTATGAATTATTCAAATAATTAAAAATATATTTATTTTAAGTTCGCATTGCTGGATGAATTTCAAAATATGGAAAAAGAAGTACTTCAAAAACATGCAGCTGAATTAGAAATTTCTCTAACAGATTCTAAGTTAACAGAAAATTATGTACCAAAGGTGAAAGAAGCTGATATAGACGGAAAAATGTTAGTTGAACAAATGGAAGCTTTGAAATCTAATTTTTCCTTTAGAATTTTTTGAAAATCCGTTTAAAATGTTCAAATTGTTATCGGATAATGATAGAGCAACGGCATTTCCAAACTTATTTATTACTCTCCGAATATTCTTAACAATTTCAGTAAGCGTTGCTTCTAGAGAGAGATCATTTTCCAGGCTAAAACTAATAAAACACTATCTGAGATCGACAGGATAGATTAAATAGTTTAGCAATTGTGTCGATTGAAAGTGAAGACGCAAGGAAATTAGATTTTCAAACAATTTTAGAAGAATTTACAGAACAAAAACTTAAAAATATGCAAATTTAAATTCAATACTTAAATATTTTTGTATTTTTTTAATTTATGTAGAAGTTTACCTATCTGATGGTCCATGACATTAATATATATATATATATATATACTGAATTTGAATTTAATTTAAATATTTAATATATAGAGAGGGCCCCGCAAAAAAAATCCAATTGGGCCCCGCACCTATTCGATCCGGGCCTGACCATTCCTCCACCTGGAATCAACAACCATATAATAAGAATCAGACTAAACATGACTTCTCTAAAAGAAAACCTAGAAAATAGTGTTAAAAAATTCAAAAATAATGCGCAATCAAGTCTCAACCCTCTAATTAACGAACTATAGCAGATGTGACACTTCATTTCTCATTTAGTGCTCTTCATTTCATCATCATTCATTTTGTTTTGTTTTTGTGTTTTTTTTTCTTTTTTTTTTATGTTAAAAATAAAAAGTATATGGGGTTTTTTATCAATTTTTTCTCTTACCAAAATAAGGAGTGAGAAAAATATGTAATAAATTAAAAATAATGAACATTCGATGGTGAGGCTTTTGGGCCTCGAGGTCGAAGTTTTTTTGTAATTGTAAAACATTTGTTGTATTTTTGTATTGGATAATAAAGGTCATTATTTATTTTAATTTAAAGTCACAGAAGAAATCCAAAAATATGCCGTTAGACACCAACAACGTCTACATAACCATGAAAATCGAGAGATGAAACAAATTCTCAACGTTGATGATAATTAATCAAGTATGTTGGCAGGTATTTGAACAGGAAAGTAGCAAATCAAAAAATTCTCATTGATTTACGCGACGTTTCGCCAATTTTATTTTGGCTTCATCAGGATTCTATAAAACACAAAAAGCAGAGTTTCAGAGATATTACAAAAGTTATATCATTTTTTTCCTTTTTTGACTAAATCAACAAATGATATTACATGCAACATACCTCAATGATTGTAATTAATTTTAATGCACATATAAATCGCGTTAATCAATTGGAATTTTTATATTTCCTATTTTTATGTCCAAATGCCTGCCAACATACTTGATTAATTAAATAATATAAATGCTATGGACTTTAATAATTGATGATAATGTTCGTCGTCTAAAAAGAAGAAAAACCTATGAACTATTTATTTAACTACATATATTATATAATTTTACATAATATTAATCTTTATTATTGTATATAATGTTAGGTAAGTGAGGAATTTTATTTTATGAATTTTTTCCTAAAATGTGCTGTAACTATATATGTGAAAACAGAAATCTTTTGACAATTGTTTTAATAATTGGTTAAGATGATACTAATAAATTCCCTCCCAGGAAATTTATGATAAAATTCATAATTTCAAAAATTTCTTCTTTTTAAATATGGTTGCCATATTTAATGTTCGAGAAACTAAGAATGGGCGAGTGGTTTCACAAAGTGTGACATTAATTTGTGAACATCCCTACAAATCTTTAAATAAATCACTGAATAAATTTACTATAAAAAGGTGATCCATATGGAGCAAAAATATTCAAAAATTACCTCATATATACTAATTCCAAACTATGAATGTTTTCAAGTCACTTTTTTTACTTATATATGGTATAAATCCGTAAAACAGTAAAAACTTTATAAATATCAGTAATATTTATTTTAAAAGAAAAATAATAAATGTGAATCAATTCCAAATTCATAAACTAATTAAACTTATCTTGGCTATAAATTCAAGTTTTAAGTTCTACTGAATCTCAAATTCCACTATTGATTTGACTGTATTAGTATATTTTTTATTTATTATTTTTAATTCGCACCCTATTATTACTCGAAATACCTAATCTTGAGTCTATAACTTCTGTTTGACTTCTGTCGAAGTTTAGTTCTTAGTTGTTTCTAGAGTATCTGGAGATATTTCCATTAGCAAACTGACAAGGGGAGTTAATCTATTTTGGCACTGTGTCCATGGTTAGATGAAAACAAAATCTCTTCTAGAAAGTACGAAACTTATTTGTAAGTTATTAGACAAAGATTATGACGTCATAGCAAGAGTGACGCGGCATGCGCAAACAAAATATCAACTGAATCATCCCTTGACTGAGTCGTAATAAATGTAGAAACTTAGTAAGAGAAAAAAGGAAAACAAATCAAAAGATGGCACGGTGAGTTTATGAGAATAGCGGGTACTTAATGAGTGAACTAGAATCGCCAAAAGAAGATCCGAATGGAAGAAATTTGGAGAGGGCTTGGCCAAAACGGGCCTGGTACAATTTAAACTTGTAAATACTGTACATACTTATATATGTTTAGAAAAAATCTATCATTTTTACAATCGTAAATACCTTGTAAATTCCCGTATGGAAATAAATAGATTTTCGAAATATGTTTTTTATATATTTTTTTGAAAATATAAATAAATATATTAATTCACATAAATTTATTTATCTAAATTGTACCTCAATAAAGGCTTAAATGAATAAATAAATAAATACTAAGAGTATTATATATTATACATAATAGTTATTAAAGGCCGTCCATAAATTATGTCACACTGTAAGGGGGGAGGGGGAATCTTAGATTTGTGTCAAAATGTGACAAGGGGCACCGGGGATCTTAAAAATTGTGATGTCCCAAAAGTATAATTAAAATTTTTAAAGAATTATCAAATATATTTTTTATATTCCAGGTTATTATTATTCCAACCTGAAAATGTTGGTAAAATAATTAGATAAAAAAATTGTAAGCAACGACTGGACTCGCCTAGCTCTCACGCAGCTTTCATTCTTCTGCGCGAAATAAGTTGCCTAAATACAGGCGCACTAACGTCATAAATCAATAAAGTAAAGAAAATTTTTTAAAAAACTTTTTAAAATTTAAAATATAAAATACTAGGTCGGTTTCACATAAATAAAAGATCAGATGCTTGTTTAGCACGACTATATATATTTCGGGGTATAAGCCCAACTTCAGCAGATCACAAAGGACACTGTGGCTTAAACCCAGAAATATATATAGAGTCGTTCTAAACAAGCATCTGATCTTTTATTTATGTGGAACATACCTAGTATTTTTAATTTTAAAAAGTTTCTAAAAAAAATTTCAAAAATTTTCTTTACTTTATTTAATATGTTTCACCAAGAACGTACATCATTCTCTCTCATCAAAAAAAAGCCATAAATCAAGTTTAAATCCAGACTACACTTTGAGGATTTTAATTTGCACAGTTATTGATTTATATTTAAATTTTTTTTTTTTTTGGCTTTTCGGCCTTTCTAGCCATAAGCCTAATTACGATACTAGCTATATTTTTAAAATTTGTCTCTACCCCCGGGGGTCAGATTTTAGCTGGCTGCCTCGAGTCGGATTCGAACCCGGGTCCCCTGGTTAGCTCGCTGTCACGCTACCGCCTAGCCTATCGACCCCCCCATATTTTAAAATTTAATATTTTTCTTATACATGCCAAATAAATTGATAAAACATTTAGTTTTTTTTTTTTCAAATAAATAAACCTTTTTTCTTATAATTAAGGATTCGTTACCTGAAGAATAATATTAATACTAATAGTGAATAATGTGTTGAATGATATGAATAAAAAATATAAAAAATATATTAAGTCCCTTTAGTTGAGTTTAATTTATAAAATAAAAATTCTACAATTATTAAATTATATGGTAAATAAGTGAGAGTGTGACGTCACAATACAGAGGGGGCTCAATGAAAATGTGACAGAATATCACACAGGGGGAGGGGGAGTCTACAAATCTTGAAATTCGTGTGACGCAATTTATGGACGGCCCCTAATAGATAGCCTTGTTCCTTTTCTCTAACTTCATGCGCTCTTTTTATGTTTGATTTTCATTTTTCAGAAGATAAAAATCGCCTCTTAAAAACTAATTTTGAAGAAGATAAATTTAAAATTTTCCGGGGAAGCCCCCAGGTACATGACCCCCCCCCCCCCCAAATGAAAGTCTAGAGCTGCCACTACCAAGACCATCGATGAACTTACCATCTAATATAGTAAGAGTAAGAGAAGGCAATACTTCTTCAATCTTGCCAAATATCTGAAAGTTGATTAAGTAATACATACAGGGATATCCCGATATATCGTACTATATATCCCGAAAATAGTAAAAAAAGTGCTGGTCCCTTGGAAAAATCTCGTTATTTCATATTAAAACAATGCATTTTAGTTAGTCTCCTCGGTATGATGTATTTTTTTTCTCTCCAAGATTGACAAAACGTCTCATAATTCGTATTTTTCTGTTGAATTTGAGTCCTGTTTTGAGAAAATCTCGATAATTCGTATAAAACCAATCCCGTCGCTATATATAAAAAATAACGTTTATAAAAATATGTACATGTTTATGTAGTTTTAATTTATTATAGAATCAAAAATAATTAATGGATAAAAACACTTGGCAGATTTCACATTAAGATACAAAAAACAAAACGAATTTATTTTTGGAGAATCTTTAATCTCGATATATATATATTTCGGGTGACTAACCCATCTTCAAAGCTACTTTCTATTTCTCCTGAAGATGGGTTAGTCACCCGAAATATATATATCGAGATTAAAGATTCTCCAAAAATAAATTCGTTTTATTTTTTATATCTTAATGTGAAACCTACCAAGTATTTTTTATCCAATAATTTAAAAAAAAATGTTTCACCAAGTACCAACACCAAATTCCTTAAAAACTATCAAAAATAATGTAAAATTCATACTACTGTATATAAATACATTATTTTTTGAGTATATTGCAGTAAAAACCCGATTTTAGTATGAACGCATGCTTACTAGTTAAACCGCGTTTCACTGAATACCTTTGTGACAACCAGAGTTCACTGATGATGTTAGTTGAGTTTGGTTCAAAGGGCTAGAATCTTCATTTTTGACCTTTTTGGGTGTCTATTTTAATAATAAATAAAAAATTTTAAACAAAATGTCAAAAATTAGAATCAAAGTTGTAGAGGATGTAATTTTTGATATTTTCGTTTAAAAAATTTTGCAAATAAACACCCAAAATGAGGCAGAAGGTCAAAAATGAAGATTCTAAACCCTTGACTAAACTAAGATCAGTAAACTCTAGTTGATACAAAGGTATTCAGTGAAACGGATTTTAACTAATAAGAACACGTTCTTAGTAAAAATTGGTTTTTACGGCAAAACTTATACATATGTACATATTTATAAAAAAAAAAAAAATTAAAACTTTCGATATATCGTATTTTTAATTTTTACCCTCGATATATCATAATCACGATATAGCAAACATGGCGATATATCGTACTTATCCTTTGTCCCCTTGAACATACGTTATATCGGGATTCTACTGTATCTGAAAATGCGGGCCAGGGTGAATTTCCTACTTGCACCGTCCGAGCCTAACCCTTAGAAAATAAAAGAACTTCCAGGGTAGGGGAAAGTCGAGGGGTGAACCGCGACCTAATATGCTGTACACCTACTTCCACTTGAACTTCCAAGTACTTCCAAATAATTCCAAGCACTTCCAGTTATTTCCAAGTACTTCCAAACATTTCAAAGTACTTCCAAATATTTCGAGTACTCCCAAATATTTTCAAGTACTTCCAAAATACTTCCAAAGAGGTTTACACCTACATGCAATCGCGGATCAGCCCTCGGTGAAAGTTTACTAGCACTATGGTGTAACGCGGATAATAATAATTTTAGTTTAAAAGTACTAGGATTATTTAAATGTCTTTAGTGGATCGATGGAGGGGTCGAGATTCCTGAGCATCCTCCCCCAATTAAAGGAATACCTAACACCAAGAATTTCTACGTATTGGTTGTGTCCCCGACACTGATGGCTGATTTTTTTAATAAATGAATTTAATGAAAATAGACGTTTCGTTTTCCGCCCTCTGTCTCATACTTTCTCAATCTGCGACTCTCCAGGCAATTAACTTGATTTTTTTTTTCATTTAGATAATTAATTGAATGTGACACGGTGAGCTGACAGGTTCGGAATGCAGCGGCAGGCGGCAGCACCATCAAAGTGTCCTTTTATCAGCGTGAGGGCCGTTTGAAGTGGGTGCGAAAGAGACGGCGGCGGTTGCCGTAATTAAACGGGCAAAGGTGCCGTATAGCGAGATATCTAGGGCGTGTGCCTTTTGGCCACCAGCACCTCTCTTTCGGAGCTGGAGATGCCACAGCTCAAGCACCTAAATGAACACCCCCCCCCCCCGCACCCCTCGGAACTGTCAGAGACACCCTCACAATTCAAAACTTCAACTACCGTTAGAAGGAAGATAGAATCATTGAATTAGAATATCAATTTCAAGCTGATATGCGAAAGATGTCAAAATAAAATGAAATTATCTCAACGATTTAAATTAATTTTCTAGAGAGAAAAAGAAAAATTCTTGCCTACCTTCTGGGCGACTCTAATATTGAATTCACGTAAAATTTTTCAAATTTCTCAATGTGTTTAAAAATATCTAGAACGTTGGGAAAATTAATTTTTAACCAAGATTTTTTTCTGTCTCTGTGTCTTGATTTAGAGACCCACCATAATTTGAGAACAAAAAGTCGTAGAAAGTTCGTTCGTGTACTCAAATATTTGTATTTCCATTACAAAGAACTTTTAGATTTTCGACTTTCTAGTTTTAGATGCTCTAGTTCAAAAATGCAGAAAACAGAATTTTTTTGAATGATTTTATTGAGATATTAAGCCATAAATGAACAATTTATATTTAAGTTTATTATTAATTACTTATAAGTAGAGACCGGATTTCTATGCAATTGCATATTTTGTTTGCCGCCACATACGATGCAGGGGATCAATTATCTATTCGAATCATGCATCTAGGACTAAGATATTGTGTGTTAAATTTTATACTGCATATTTTTGCATATTTGATTAATATCGCATAAATTTGCATATTTGAAGAATATTGCATAAAATTGCATATTTGAAGGATTTTTTGGGCAAAATACAAATTTTTTTAAAAGTAAATTTTCGGAGATAGTATGAAAAAAATGAAGAAATAAAACACGAAATTTTTTTTTTTAAGGCCTTCGGAACTATAGCCGATTTTGGGCATTGAGCGTTCGTGTGTGTAAATTAGTGTATGGATCAGAGTCGGCCAAATATTTTCATTATATTATTAGTTTATTATTTCTACCTCAATATGAAAAGCTTGTTAATAAAAATAAATAAATAAAAGGAGTACAATACAATCATGTCTGTTAAATAAAACTACCCCTCCCCCCCCCCCGTATTTTTTCGTTCACATTTTTGAAACATTATTATATTTATTATGTTGATTGATTTATGAAGATGTTCAAGCGGGAGGCCCGGGTTCGAGCCTTCCTAGCATATAAAGTTTCGACCGGCCAAACCTCGGCTCCCTCAATAACACTACTAAACTTTGCTGATGTACTGTCTAAATGGGCTGTGTTCCCGGTGACAATAAATAAATAATGAAAAAAATATATATATAATATAATTATATCTAATGAGAATTTTGTGAAATTTTTTACGCAATAAAAGTAGATATTTGACACATGGTTTTATTTCTTTCATAGCACTCCTTCAATTATATATTGGTTGAGTTTGGTAAAAGGCCAAGATTTTCATTTTTTGACCCTTGCCCCCCCCCCCCCTCCATTTTGGACGGTTAGTTTTTGCATTTTTAGACTTCTGCGGTTCCACTGATTATGTATAGAAAATTTGGTTGAGTTTGCTCAAATGGCCTAGATTTTTAATTTTAACCCCCCTCCACCAATTTTGGGTCGATTTGCACCAAAATCTAATCAGCTCTTAATCTCAATGGACCAAAACTACGTGTGAAATTTGGTTTCATGTTCACTTATAAGGGCTTTTTTGTAGAGCGAAATGCCATGGTTTCGCTCAATTTTTTTAATCAAAATACTTTCAGCCATTTTTGAGATATTTCGAAAAAAAGAAGGAAATAAATTAAAAAACACTTTTTTCATGTACGATTACAATACTAAACCATACCCTGTATGGTAAAGTAATAAAAGATAAAAATGTGTTTTTTGTCCAAAAAGAAAAAAAATAACATCTATTTAAAAGAGAATTGTATCCTCCAAAAATTTAGATATATATAAATAAAAAATTCTCAGAATTAATCAAAAAATTAAAATCTTTTCAATTAAACCTAAAAATGTAGCCTAAATTTTCTAATTTAAATTCTCATTTATTTCCGGACACTTTGCCCCCCTCTTGTATGTCCAACCCTCTATTCTCCATCTCGCTCACTCTCTTTCTGTCTGCAAAACACAAATCGATTCCGTTCCGTTTGCAAAGTTGATAAGCATCGCTAATTTAATAGGCAATTAATATACATTAAATTATTTTGTTTGAGATTTAATTTTTATTCATGGAAAAATTGTTTGACAATATTAAAGAGATAAGCGTTTTTCATGTTAGTACAATCTATAAAATACAAACACACACACGGTCACTTTTACACATACAAAAGCCACTTCTGGTCTGTGTTATTTTTTAAAGACTAATAAAATTTCAAGCAGATCTTGGCTAAGCAGCCAGACAGTCGCCCTCTCAGCTATTAACTTCTATTGTAAAGGTGATTAAATTGTATGAAATAAAGTTAATTTCTATTATATTTTATATAATATCTTTATATATATGTTACAGTAAAAATCCGTTTTTGGTAAGAACGGGTTCTTTCTAGTAAAAATGCGTTTCACGAAATATCCTTGTGGCACTAGAATTTACTGATAAAAAATTGAATTTATAAAAAAGACTGTAACTTCTTGAGTCCTAGTAATATTAATAAAAACAATCTAAACCAGTTTGTAGTAGATACATACAAATTTGTGTGCAAAGAATCAGCTACTTTTTAGTTTACCATACAGGGTATGGTCAAGTATTGTAATCGTGCATGAAAAAATTGGGTTTTTCCTTCTTTTTTCGAAATATCTCAAAAACGGCTGAAACTATTTTGATTAAAAAAATTGAGCAAAACCATGGCATTTCGCTCTACAAAAAATCTCTAATAAGTGAACAACGAAAAAACTATATTTTTTGATATAATAATTGTTTTGTCAAATGTCTGTCTGGTTGTCTGTGCGTTACCAAATTTTTGTGGACGAGCTAGCTCAAAAACTAGTGTGAATATCAAAACCAAATTTGACACGTAATTTTGGTGCATTGAGATTAACAGCTGGTTAGATTTTGATGCATATCGACTCAAAGTTAAGGGGGTGGAGGGGGGTTAAAAATTAAAATTATAATATTTTCAAACTAAAAAATCAAGAAAAATGAAATAAATTATAAAATGAACATAAAATAACGAAACTATTTTAAATTAAGGCGAGGGTCAAAAAATAAAAATCTAGGCCATTTGAGCAAACTCAACCAAAATTTGTATTCTAAGGTTTTACCCTTTGTCAACTTTTACAAAGAATTTAACAACCGACATACAACTGGCCCTTATAATGGAAGAAAATACACTGACGGATGAATACGCAACTAGAAAATTAACGGAGGTATTAAAATTTCAAATAGTGCAATGGTCAAATTGACCGGAGAACAGCAGTAGAGGGTTAAACACAATGAACAAACAGAAATTGAACATTTTTTCGTGAATCGAATTCTAGGCTCGCCCAGCATGCAGAGTAGTTGATTTTTTTTTAAACGAACATTTATGCAATTTTGTTGTTTTGAATTGGCCTCTTAATAAATTAATTAAAAGCTAAAAAAGACATTTAATGAAAATAAGAAAAGAGAAAAAAATTAATAGCCAAGGCGAGGCAGTAGGGGCGGTAGGTTAGCGGTCGTTGCGGGCCACATAAACACCTAGCTCGGGGGGTGAGATATAGTTTTAATAAAAAACGAAATGGCCGGGTGTCTTTTTGCAAACGGCAGGGCCAATAGTAATCCCGAGGATTGAACCAGCATCTTGAGTTAATAAACGTGTTAAGTCTCTCTCTCGGCCGTTCAATAGTTCCAAGTCTGCATATCGAGTTCGCCTTGCCCTCCAGCTGTGACCCCGTGCCATTGCCGTTGCAATCATACCAGGTTATTGCCACTTGCCGAACGCATATTAATAATAATAATAATAAGAGAGACCGCCATAACACCAGAACAAACGATTCCCAAAGACAAATTACATCTTACAAGGAAATTTCATCTTGTATATGACAGGTACAACCAACAAAGCTTCAAAATATCAATTTTCCTTTGTTTTATGGTGAATTTTTTTTTTGACTTCAAAAAAGGAGGAGGTTCTCTATTCGACTGAATTTTTTTTTTTTTGTGTCTATGTTACCTCATATCTCCGCCAATTGTGAAACGATTTTGAATTTTTTTTTTGCATTGGGTTCAGTCTAGCTTCCGATTGGCCGCGTTTTTTTCATTGGTATTAGACCTTTTTTGTTAGGTTTGTTCAGGCCTAACTTCTTTGTTTATGAACCGATTTCGATGATTCTTTTTTTATTCGAAAGAGGGTATCTTAGGGATGGTACCATATTAATTTGATCAAGTTCTGATGATATCATAAACGGCGAAATAACGTAAATCTCCAATTCTTATGAACAAATAATGGAAATTATGATAAATAAAGTCTTTAATAAAAAAATCTTATAACATTCATTTAAAACCCGCAAACGTTTCGAGAGAATTTCTATATTTATGAATTGAATTTTATTATTATTTTCTGATTCATTCGCCTGACGCTTTCTCTTACGAGATGCATGCAAGGTATTATATTAAGTCACTATTAATAACATCACTAAAAAGAGAAAAATAAAAATAATTTAAAAAAAATAAAATAAAACCGAATTCAAAAAAATGCAACATATAAAATACATTAAAAGTTATAAAATAATTATTATCTTATTTGGTTACAAATAAACGACGAAATATTAACATGAAATTACTTTTTGAAGTCGGTGCCAAACAAACTATACCTATAAGCGAACGTACCCGCCAAACGTACTAAGTAAGATTCGTCGAGTGCGATTCATAAAATGTATATGTTTGGCACCGACTTCAAAAAGTAATTTCATGTTAATATTTCGTCGTTTAGTTGTAACTCAATAAGATAATAATTATTTTATACCTTTTAGTGTATTTTATTTGTTGCATTTAATTTTTTAGAAGTCGGTTTTATTTTTTTCTTAAAAATTATTTTTTCACATTAGCATATAGTAAAGTGACCATACGTCCCGTTTTTAGAAAGCCTGTCCCATTGTCCCCAAGGGCAGCTTCGGGAGGCTGAAATGTCCCGTTTTTAGAAAGAGAGCAACCAACGATAGAATTTCACAAAAAAAAGATATATTAATTATAACCAAGACAAAAGAAGTATTTGATGAGTATTCGCCTATTTCTAACTACATTTCACCCTAAGAAGTGATAGAATGGAACATTGGGAATATTCTTATATTATATACAGGATGGGGCATAAAGATCTACCACATTTTGAAGAGGTATAAAAAAATGAAAAAATTTAAATAGAAAAAAAACTGAATATGTTTTTGAAAAGAATATAAAATATTTGTTTTTAATCTGTTTTAAACATTAACAGACAAAAAAAAGGGGGGGGAGTGGTCAAAAATGAAAATTCTAGCCCTTTCGACCAAACTCAACCAAATTTTGTATACATATTATGTGGGCCCCAAAAAGGCTAGAAATACAAAAACTAACCACCCGAAATGGGGGCAGCGCCAAAAATGAAAATTCTAGCCTTTTTGACCAAATTCAACCAAATTTTGTATACATATTCTGTGGGCCCCAAAAAGGCTGTGAAATACAAAATTAACCACCCGAAATGGGAGGGCCAAAATTCTAGCCTTTTGACCAAACTCAACCAAATTTTTGTATATCTATTCAGGACCCCCAGAAGGCTAGAAATGCAAAACTAACCAAATTGTGTATTCCTAGTTTGGTCGAAAGGGCTACAATTCCTTTTCAATTTTGACCTCTTCCCCCCATTTGGGTGGTTAGTTTTTCCATTTCTAGCCTTCTGGGGATCAACAAAATATGTATACAAAATTTGATTGAGTTTGGCCTATTAGAATTTTCATTTTTGACCCCCCCTCCCTTTTTTTCGTCTGATATAATGTTCAAAACACATTAAAAAAAAATATTTTATCTTCTTTTCAAAAAATATATTCAGTTTTTTCATTTTTTTATACCTCTTCAAAATGTGGAAGATCTCTTTATGCCCTACCCTGTATATTGGGAAACATATGTTTCAAACGAAAACTTTGCGTGGAGTTGTTCAAACACTTCACCTAATCATTTTAATCAAACGAACTTTTGTATAATTAATGAATATATATTTTACTAATGCACCTATAGAGGCATTTTTTATGAATAAGTTATAGACGAGCGAAAAAAACCACTGCCAAGAATATTTTATATATTATAAATTTCTGCAATTGGTGGATCCCCTTCCAAAAAATACTGCTGGTCTTTGAAGGAAAACCATTCATTGACCCATTTTTCGACTTCTTTGTAAGTTTTGAAGTGCTGCTCTTTAAGTGCGGGGCCAATTGACGAAAACAGGTGGTAGTCGGAGGGAGCCAGGTCTGTGAGTAAGCCGCATGGGGGAAAATTCCAGTTCCCAGCCATCTATCGTAAAAGGCTCATTTCATATGCATAATCGGTGGTCCAAAAAATTTCAGTATTAGAATTGAGGAGGAAATTTGTAATCGGGGACGAGAAGAAATCCAAGGAGTATGGAGAGAAGACTGAAGAATACTATATGATATGAATTAAGAGAAAAGAAATGAATTTGTAAAGTAATTGGGTAAAAATGACAATTGTATAAATCCAGAATCCAAATTAGGGTATGGAAAAGATTAAATGAAAATAAGCTAAATATTTAGATTTCAACTAATGCTGTTTTGAATTAAAACGCCTCAAAGATAGGCATCAAGCCTTATTGGGAGATTTGAGCAAATACATCTCAAAAGCGAAGTAACACGGTCTATCCATGCAATTTTCAACTCAGTGCCACACATAGGAAAGACTTTAAAAACTAAAAATCAATATTTTTTTTTATTTTTCTTGAATTATCTGTCATTATCAAATTGAAGTTTTTGCCGAGAGTAAGCAGAATTTTTATATATTGAAGGTAGTGATGAGCAAAGTAAGACCAAGACCAAGAACTTTTAAGGAGTTCGGTGTTGGTTCTAGGTGAAACATTTTAATATAATAATAAAACTTGAGTAAGATAACTTGAGGTAGGTTTCACAAAAAAAACCCTGAAACCTATCTCGTATCTTACTCAAGTTTTATTATTATACCAAGACTTTGCTTTGCTCATCACTATGTAAAGTCACTTGTAAAGTCTTCTATAGGGTGTTTAGAAGTTCTGATCACTTTTAAGAAAAACATTATTATTATTATTTTGATTTTGAGTATTAATATTAGTGATGAGCAAAGCAAGACCAAGACCAAGACTGCAAGACCAAGACTGCAAGACCAAGACCAATTCTGTTCATCAATAATTAATATAGGCAGAGGGTGTGTTTGTAAAGTCTTCTATAGGGTGTTTAGATTGTCCTGATCACTTTTAAGAAAAATATTATTATTATTTTGTTTTTGAGTATTAATATTAGTGATGAGCAAGCAAAGTCTTGGTCTTGCTTTGGTCATCACTAATTAAAGAAGACAATAAAAAGTGTGTCTTCTGCTAAAATTATGAATTTAATTTATAATGTTATAATCATAGATCAAGATGGTGAGTTGGTTCCGATGGAGTGGAAAACAGAGGGTGCCACACCCCCTCGGGAATCGAACCCGAGTGCCAGTAATGCAATCTCGGGTTCGATTCCCGAGGGGGTGAAAAACAACCCCTCTGACATATAATTAAAAATAGTCCACTCCATCGGAATTAATAGATGACACCATCTTTGATCTATGATTTTCTAGTAAATTTGAATCTATTACCATCGGCAAATTAATATCTTTCATATAATCGTTATAAATAAAATTTATAATTCCAGCAGAAGACACACTCTTTTATTGTTTCCTTCAATTATTATTATCAATTGAAGATTTTATATAATAATAAAACTTGAGCAAGATGCGAGGTAGGTTTCACAAAAAAGAAATAAAACAAAATTGAGTTTTGAATTCGATATATTTCGGGGGTGAGTCAGTTTTCTTTGACTCCTGATGATGGGCTCACCCCCGAAATATCGAATTCAAAACTCAATTTTGTTTTATTTCTTTTTTTGTGAAACCTACCTCGCATCTTGCTCAAGTTTAATTATTAGATTAAAATATTTCACCTAGAACCAACACCTAACTCCTAAAAAGTTATTGAAGATTTTATCATAACCAACTAAGTTAAAAACAATGTTTCCATACCTCGTGGGTCGAATTAAGATTCCTCCTAGCACCTGAGTACGATGGAAGAATCCAATCCAGCACTCGGGTCGATACTTAACTAGAAATAAATGAAACACAATCAAATAAATACACTTGGGTATATCTTGGTGTACAGTATAATATTCGTAAAAAATTATAATTTATAAAACATGAAATCATGGACGCGCAGAGTTTAAAAAATTAAAGTTACATATTTTTATTTAAATTTATTTTAATATTATATAATCGGATAATTCGAATAATCATTTTACGTTTATAAAAGTCATGTGATAAAGTTTCGATTATAAAGTGTTTTGAATAAGTAGGTAATACACATATTAAGCAAAATATTTTATTTTAGATAAAGGAGAAGGTATCAGCCAAAGATGGAATCACTGGGTTCAATAAAACACCTTTAATAAAACGTTTCTGCCTGAATTTATTTGGCCATCTTCAGTTAATTAAGAGTTATACACAAAATGCAGTACACATATGTGATCGAACCAAGACTTGTCAAAAATAAAAATTTTAGCTTCATGTAAATTTATAACGTGCATGGACCCAAAAATTTCAGAATGAAAAAAATGATAACTAAGAATTGATTACTTTCATTCTGAAATTTTTGGGGCCAGGCACGTTATAAATTTACATGAAGCTAAAATTTTTATTTTTGACAAGGCTTGGTTCGATCACATATGTGTACCGCATTTTGTGTATAACTCCTAATTAACTGAAGATGGCCAAATAAATTCCGGCCGAAACGTTTTATTAAAGGTGTTTTATTGAACCCAGTGATTCCATCTTTGCCTGATACCTCCTCCTTCATCTAATACAGTTTTATCACAGCCACGAACTCTAACAATATTTTATTTTAGTTGAAATTCTAATAAAATGAATAAATAATTTGAGAATTTGCAAGAAATTAAGAAAGTGTGTGTGCGTGTGTTAGGGAGTCTAGCTAACTAAATATGAATTGGTTAAATTTCCCTAAAATCAATTAATTTGTATTTAAAGTAAAAAGTTCACCTAGAACAATTCCATAATTTGAAAATATTTTCTTTTCCGATAGCGATAATGATTATCTTATTCTTAAGAAATTTATATTAAAAGAAACAAAAGAATGATAGATATATCTATTGCAAAAATACTATTTTATCAAATATTATCTTTACTTTTTTATAAGAGACAGGTTTTTATTTTACACGGAAAAATAATATTTAAAATGAAAATTCTTAAAATATGAAAATAGTTTAACTTTAATTAAAAATGAAATGAAATTTCGTTATATAAAGTGATTTGTTTAAAGCAAGTATTTAGTATAATATATAAGAAATTAGAAATCTTCATTGAAAAACAATCATATGGGAATAAATTATTAAAAGCTTTGACTATGTATAAGCAAGAGGATTCAACTTTTCAATCTATACTTATACTATAGATACTTATATTAGATGAAACTATGCATTATAAATATTGGGAAAATAAACCTCTAATATATATTTATATATTTTTTTTCTTTGGAATAAATATTTTTAAAAATATTTAAAATTAAGGGAGATATTATAAAATTTATATTTAAGCTTTTTGAATTATATGTATTTCTATTTAAGATTCTAATCTATTCTAATCTAGTTAAATTATTATATTATTTAAATCATTTTTTAATCTATTTAAAATTCTAAGGGTAGTTTTTCAAATTTCTCCCTTAGTAATATAATAAATTACTGACTATAATAATAATTAATGAGAATTTATAATGGAAATTATGGTTAAGATTTTGTGTGATTTTTTTATTTTTCAACTAACATTTCGTCGACTTTGCCGACTTCTTCAGGGTTTCAAATAGTTACATCACACATTCGTCTAAAATACATTATTTTTCTTTATCTCTGTTATCAATATGACCATCAGAAATTCAAAAATTTAAAAAAATTGACATATTCACATAAAAAATAATCAGACAAACAATTTCAGAAACAATACAAACAGATTCAGACAACAAGTTTTAGAACTTTTTTACAAATAGAAATATCAAATTTGAACTTTTTCAAGACTCTGCACGCTGTTTACAGTTTCAGTATATTAATAATTTTCGATTATAAATATCTAATTCTGATATTCATTTCGATTTCATATTTTCTTGCCTATAGAGCCAAAAGGCCGTTTCCTAGAATAATAGAAATTAAGAAATTAATTTCTGATAGTCTGAAACAGGTCTGAGCTTGTAATTGGCATCCATGGCTCTTCAGGGAAGAAAAATCATCCTATCCGTGCCCTTTTTAGTCATTTTCTTGATTAGATTAAGAAATTAGTCTCTACTTGTTTGAAACAAGTCTATACTTGCAATCCCTAGTTCTAAGGAAAGAGAGATCACTCAAGCCATACCGTTTTTAATCCATTTTCACAAATATCAAATTTGAATTTGTTATTGTCCTTAATTTCCAATATAAACTCTGATTAATATACATTATGTATGATAATAATAATAATAATAATGTTTTTGGAAAATAAGCAGGCTGTTGATGAGGATCTATGAATCGATCAATAATAAATCTTTAAAATTTTAAAAATAATTAATAGACATCAAATTACGTCTTTTTTCTTAAATAAATCTGAATTGATATTTCTATTGATCCGATTGATTTTATTTATATTATTATAATTATTATGATCAAATGAAAAATAGCAGATCTCGATCACTTACCACTTGTAGAGACGAGAATAATCGCTGATCAAGCTCTGAATTCTGGATTCAATTAATTATAGCGAATGTGATCACCGTTTCATCTGAAAAATAGAAAAAATACACTTTAATACAATAAAATAACAATTATAAGAGGAAAATCAGAAAAGTTTCACTCTCATTGGGACAAATTTTCAAAAAATTACTTATTATTAAGGCGTCTTTAAAATTATTCAGCTAAATAGGCGAGTTGAAAATCTCGTGGATTAATAAATAGGTCAGGGATTTCAATGCAAAGTTTGATATTTTGTAAAAATTATTATATCCAGTTAGCGAGAAGGAAATATGGATTATTTGTAGTTAATTAGATTGTGATAATTACCTGAATGGAGGTTGATGAGTTGAATCGTTAATTAGATGCATTTGAACACTTTGGAGGAGGTCTGAGTACTGGCGGACGCCCGGGGGACAGCGAGTGCCCGGGGGGCGGAGGGGAAAAAGTAACGGGACTTTAGGCTAGGAAATTTGAAGGAGAGGTGGGCCGCCCAATTGACGAGGCGAAATTACAAAGACAATATTAATTAATAAAATAAAATATTTGAAAAAACATTCAAATTCTAATTTAATGTGTATGGACTGGAAATTTTATTTGAATTTGAGATTTCTTTATCTAAGGATCAAAATGAGAAAAATATTCTATTCTGGTTCAAAAACAGGGTTTCCTCATTCTATATATGTTATTTCTGTTTTACATCGAAATTGTTAATATAAAAAAATAAATTGCTACACTTTATCCAATGTTCTATCTTATTCTAGAGTAAAGTACTTTAAAATATAATTTTACAAAAAAACTTTACATGACCTTTTTTGTGGTTCTCAAGGTACTTAATTACAATATTCAATTTCATTAAAATTGGTTCAGTCATTTTCAAAATATTTAGAAAAAGCTAAAAAACTACTCAAATAAAGTACTAATGTTTGTAGGCCGATATGTACCAAAAACTAATCAGCCCTTCATTTTGTTAAAATAATGTTATGTTTTCAATTTCATTTTAATCGGTGTAACGGTGTGGAAAAAATCGTGGACGAAAAAAACGATAACATACATCCATCTGCACGCACTTCCTGAAAAAATGGCACTTTTTGGCCTCTGGACGAGAATCCATGTAATTTTTGGCAAAACCGTCACGTGCTAAAATTTAACCTAATTGAATACTACAATTTGTGACTTTAATTAAGTCCATGGGTTCCGTAGTCTTTACCTGAGGACCCATTGAAGTAGCCCTTGCCGCGAGACCGATTACAATACTTTCCCAATGCTTCGCATTGGATAAAGTAAAAGGAAAGAAAAATTGTTTTTGTGAATGTGGCAAATATTTTTTGAAATTTGTGTTCTGATGGTCTTCAATGGTAACGAAGATAACAAGAAAATTTAGACGAATGTGTGGCATGACTATTTGAAGCACTGAAGAAGTCGACAAAGTCGACAAAACGTTGGTTGATAAATAAAAATGTCACACATAAAAACTTGTCCTTATTTTCCTAATATAAACTTTCAAATTCTGGACGGAAATGATAATAATAATAAAAAATAATTTCAAATTTTTTTAAATATATCTTATATTATTAAATGAGCAATTCTTGTATATATATATTTACTACAATGCCCATTTGCCTGATTCTTTGGGGGATCAAAACAGATGAATTTTGTCCAGATTATCAATAATAAATTTTATTTAGAATGTTTATATGTTAACTAGATGAACGCGAAAGTTAAAACTTTTATCCGGGTCACTGCCCTATTTTGGTAAAATTGGGACCAAACTCGTTTTGATACTGAACCAAGAGTTGAAAAAAGATACAGGACCCAACCGGCTATGATCCGACATCTTCGGTGTTAAGCCCGCAGATTCCTTTTCCATTTAAGCGATGGATAAAATTTTTAACTTTCGCGTTCATCTAGTTATATATATATATGTTAACGTTTAACTTTAAGTTTTAACTTTCGCGTTCATTAAAGTTAACATATAAACATTCTAAAAAAAAATTATTATTGAATTTCTAAACAAAATTCATCTGTTTCGATTCCCCAAAGAATCAGACAGATGGGCATTATAGTAAATTTATATTAAAATATTTAAAGAATCGGGTTCTCGAAAACCGCTGAAACGATCTCGTTAAAAATTCGTGTACTTATCAAGTCTCATGAGTTATTACTCGTGTATAAATTTTAATCGGATTGAATTAAAGGAAGTGGGTGTAAATTAGTCATGTCGTAAAATAAATATTTTAATCGTTTATATCTCGTCTTCGGTAAGACGCAGAGTCTTGAAATTTGAAACTTACGCTATCTAGAGACTACATGAAGTCCAACAAGATTTTGGCTAAAATAGAAATACCGGAAGTTGATGTTTACGTACGTAATAATGTAGCCACCTGCGTTTCGCAACCATTAATCTCAGAGCTACGAAATTCGAAACTTAAGCTATTTAGAGACAAAAAGCTACCGAGCATCGCTCGGTGCTCTAGGCACTATTTTATAATGTGTGTTGAGGTCTCGATGGATCCTGTTGTTACTTGGTGTTGATTCTTCCGTAAAAATGTACAAATAATGGTTGGAAAGATTTCCAACGCTGGATTTATTATCCAACATTTTTATTTAATCCAATATTCAGGTTGTCTGGAAAAAATTTAATAAATATAAGATTTATAAGATGAGTTTTTGAAATATATAAATGGACTAGAACTAGTAGAATGAAATAGAGAGTGGGGAGGGGGTTGGTTGCAAGGGTTGTTGTTGCAAAGGTTGTTCTTCTCTATGTGGTCTAATGTACTCATCCTGTGTATACCACGCACGGCACTCTTCCTAATGAGCTTACAATGTTTTGATTTATATACTAACTTGATCTCTGTAAATTGCACACAGCACACTTGTTTTTGTTACATTATTTCGTATTCTGGATTATTATTTTGAATAAACTGATGCTTCATTAGCACAACATTGATTTATTATTTTCGATTCTCGAACCACATTAGAACTAAAATTTGAAGAAAAAGTGAAAAATCATTAAGTCTCCAACCTTTTTTTGGCCATGAAAATTAAATATTATTTTCCTATCAAAATCCATAAATTGATGATAAGGGGGACCCTTTCCTACTTTTCTGCTTTTTCGAAGGGTGTAAAAAGTAATTATTCTAAAGATATTTCAAATAAATTATATCCATTCACCTCTATATGAAAAAATAATTAAAATAATAGTGAAATTTTCAAGTAAATTTTATTTTATTTTCCTATCAAAATTCATAAATTGATGATAAGGTGGACCCTTTCCTACTTTTCTACTTTTTCGAAGGGTGTAAAAAAGTAATTATTTTTAAGATATTTCAATGAAATTATATCCATTCATCTCTATATGAAATACTAATTAAAATAATAGTAAAATTTTAATAAAATGAATCTTTAAAATAATTACATTTTATACCCTTCGAAAAAGCAGAAAATTAGGAAAGTGTCCCCTTATCATCAATTTATGGATTTTGATAGGAAAATAAAATAAAATTTACTTGAAAATTTTACTATTATTTTAATTATTATTTCATATAGAGATGAATGGATATAATTTCATTGAAATATCTTTAAAATAATTACTTTTTTCACCCTTCAAAAAATAAGAATAGATAGGAAAGGGTCACACCTTATCATCACTTTATGGAATTTGATAGGAAAATAATTTTTAATTTACTTGAAAATTTTACTATTATTTTAATAAAATGGATATAATTTCATCCAAATATCTTTAAAATAATTACTTTTTACACCCTTCGAAAAAGCAGAAAAGTAGAAAAGGGTCCCCCCTTAACATCACTTTATGGATTTTGATAGGAAAATAAAATAAATTTTACTTGAAAATTTTACTATTATTTCATATAGAGATGAATGGATATAATTTCATCGAAATTTCTTTAAAATAATTACTTTTTTCACCCTTTTTTTCAAGTAAATTAAAAATTATTTTCCTATCAAATTCCATAGTGATGATAAGAGGTGACCCTTTTTTACCTAAATCAAGAACTATAATAGTTTTATTCATGAAATTTTGGATTCTAGGTGTTCCAGTGGGCCTTATTAGACATGCGAAATTTCAAGTGTCTAGGTCTAATAGCTTTCGAGTTATGGGGGGAGGGGGGGTCGAATTAGCTCGAAATCGTTCGTCTAAATATACACATGGTCGGTGACTCCTTCGTTTTTCCGAACTTGGCTGACACACTGCTGTGTCTAGATTTTGCCCACCATGGCTGACTGGTTTCGGTCTACTCGAGACCATTGCCAAGGCCTAAAACAATAGCAGTACAAGTGTCAGATTTTAAAAGTACATTAATTTTAATTTTATATACAAAACTTACTTTTTAATATATTGTTAACTCAATTCCAATTGTTTCCAAACTTTGTTAAAGAACAAGATTCCATCCCGGCAACACACTTTCACATACTAGTATAATATTTTTGTATTTTAATCTATAAGTATTTCAAAAAAAAGCAAGAAAATAATATTTTTTTTTTTCAAGTGGTATTCTCAGTAAAATTTCAAATATAATATGTTTATGGATAATTGATGGAAGACAGCCCAAAGATAAGAAAAAATACAATTCTAAATCAAATAAATATAATGGAAAGCCATTTTCATCCCTTAAAAAACAGAGGTTTCGGAGTATCTTTTTTCCTTCTTCATTGTTTAAAAGACTCAACGAAGGAAACATACTCGATATTTCCTTACTCTCTTCTTCAGCAGTGCTCGAAATTTGTCGTTTCATAACAGATGCAGCTATAGAATTTTTCAAGAGGATGAAAATTTCTTTCCAATAAATTTATTTTATTCAGAATTGTATTTTTTCATTATCCTTGGACAACCTTCGATCAATTCTCCATTAAAGTTCTACCAGTCCGTCTCTCCAAAGAGAAAATACTTCTATAGTAATATAATATCATAAAAAAAATTGGCACGTTCTGATGTGGCCATCAACATACTTTTACCAGACAGTATGATCCCTCTCTTATATTTAATATTTATTAAAATGATTTATAATCATGTAGAAAGGTTAGCTTTTGTATTTTAGACTATTAGCGGTCCACTAATTATGTATACAAAATTTGGTTGAGAGAGCCTCACCTGAACCCCCCACTCCATCCTGCACCAACCCACCCCACCATCCCCTGGACCCCACCCCCGCGGCCTCCACCCCGCGCCCCACCCAACCCACTAAGCCTCTGGATCCTCACCTGAACACTCACTCCTCACTGTAATCCCAACCCCCGTGTCCTCCACCCCGCCCCACACCACCACTCTGGACCCCACTCCACCCCACCCCACTACACCTTTGGACCCTCATCTGAGCCCCCCATTACGCCTCTGGACCCTCACCTAAACCCTCCACTCCATCCTGCACCCCCCACTCCGTGCCCTCCACCCCCCGCACCCATTTTTTTTCATTTCTAGCCTTCTATTGACCCACAGATTATGTATACAAAATTTGGTTAAGTTGGCTCTAAGGGTAAGAATTTTCATATTTTGACTCTCCCCCCCTTTTGGGTGGTTTTTTTTAGGGAATTTTTTTAAACAAAAGTTGTCAAAAATTACATCCCCTACAACTTAGCTTATAATAAAATTTGCCGTAGAGTTAATAGTTTAGGAGTTATTTGATGATTTTCATTCGTGTGCCTCTCCAAACCCCCCTTCTGGGGTCAAAATATCAAAACGTTATATAGCTAAAAACGTAAGTTAGAAGACATCTGATGTAAATATGAAATTTCATAATAATCCCTTCAGCCGTTTTTACCTGAATCGTGAGCAACTTTTCGGAAACGACGGATATAGACAGATAAACAGGTAGGAATTTTGTTGAGGGTGTTTTCGTTCATAACTTTGCTTGAAACGTGTGCAACCAAAATTTGGCCTGATTTGGAGCAATGTACAGACAAAACCTTAATTTTATATATAGAGATTGGAAACATGTACCTGTACCTATTTCTCCTATTGGATTTTTAGTCCATCTCAATACCTGCAATCACTAAAGATAAATAGAAAGTAAAAGCAACACTTTCTCAATAAAAAAATCAATATTTCTTTTTAATCCCCCCCTCCTACCCCAGCTTCACCCCTTCTTTCATTTTCTTCTCTCAGTTTGAATCTCATTTTAGAATATAATCAATTTCATGCTAAGAAAATAACTTAAACATTATACATGGATTAAGCTCGAGGGCATCAAGTTAAAGTTCAACTAAAAGTGAAGTCAGTGGGAGAGAAAGGGAGAATATAGAGGGTGAAAATTAATTAAGGGAGGTAGATTAAGATTGAATTCGCTATAATATATGCATCATTAGATTAACCATAATATATTAAAGGTGGAAAAATTAAACAACACCGACATTTAGAAAGTTCATTTCAGCTTCAACCTAAGATTATTTGAAAATAAAAATTAAATCTATATTAATAATATTACTAACTAGAGTACCATTAAATTAAACACTATATTACTATAGATAGCTGTAAAATAATAATTAGATTTTTTTAACAATTAAAACATAAGGGGCCGTCCATAAATTACGTCACACGAATTTCAAGATTTTTTGACCACTTTGTCACATTTTCATTGAGCACCCTATATTGTGACGTCACACTATCAATTTTATATTTTTTATTTATATTTGAAATTTTTTAATTTGACTGAAACATCACAATTTTTAAGATCCCCGGGCCCCCCGGTCTCATTATGTCACAAATCTGAGTTGCCCCCTCCCCCCCTTACTGTGTGACGTAATTTATTGACGGCCCCTAAGAGTTTTCATTTAAAAGAATTAGTTCTCCTAGAGTAGCAGATTTGATGATTCATAAGGAGAAACCAATGAGGGTGTCCTCTGCTTGAGGCAAAACGCTATAATTTTCGTCAGTTATAGCTTATTAGCTCATTAACAAAAACTAAATTATAGAAACTCGAAATTTACAAATTATTTATTATCATCGAAATCGAAAATCGTATCCAATGATTATTTTGAGGGGGATTGAATTTTTCAGTTGAAAATTAAAAAAAAAAATATATTTGAGATATCCCTGTGAAGATGTCATTAAGTAAATTTTGATTGTATTAAAAATAAAATGAATATTATAAGGGTTTAAGGGCCGTAAATATATAGTTTAAAATGACTGTGATAAGCCCAAAGTGGCCATATTTAAATGATTTTTAGGGTTTCTTTTAAATAATAAAAAGGGATCTTTGAGTTCTGTTAAATGTTTGTCTGTCTGTCTGGCAGACCATTGTTGCTTGTAAACTGAATAGGAAAAAAAACTGAATTTTTGAAAAAATTTTAATTTGACTGTGACATCACAATTTTTAAGATCTCCGGGCCCCCTTGTCAGATTTAGTCACAAATCTGAGCTGAGATGCCCACCTTACTATGTGACATAATTTATAGGGTTAATAAGACTTTATTGAAAAGAATTTCTTTCTCTAGAGTAGCAGATTTGATGATTCAATGAGGATGTCCTCTGCTTGATGCAAAACGCTAAATTTCCGTCAGTTATAGCTTATTAGGTCATAAACATAAACTAAATTATAGAAACTCGATATTTACAAATTATTTATTATCATCGAAATCAAAAATCGTATCCAATGATTATTTTGATGGGGACTGAATTTTTCAGTCGAAAATAAAAAATAAAATATTTAAGGTATCTCTATGAAGATCTCATTAATTATATTTTCACTATATTGAAAAAAAATGAATATAATTAATTATAAATTATATTATTATAATGTGGCCATATTTAAGTAATTTTTAGTGTTTGTTAAATAGTAAAACGGGATCTTTGAGTGCTGTTAAATGTTTGTCTGTCTGTCTGGTAGAGCATTGTTGCTTGTAAACTAAATAGGAAAAAAATTGAAATTTATAAGTTATGTATTTATCACCTTCACTAATAAAAAAATCACATGTCCAACAGTCTACCTAAATTCCAAAATCATTCCATATAGTAACTCGGTAAAGTACGTATCTTGGACTGCACCTCGACTTACCTGAAAAAAAAAGAAACGAATTAAATATAAATAAATATACTGGATGTTACGAAAAAATGCACAGCTTGGTTTTAAAAACAAAAGTTTTACTTTATAAATCAATACTTATTATTACTTATTAGCCAATATGGTAGTTATATGGTTGTCAAATCTGGGGAACAGCCAGCTAATCTAACTTGACCAAAATTCAATCGAGCCCAATCGAAAATCATCAGAGGCATATCAAAGGCCCCCTGGTATATTACAAATGAAAGACTACACATTGATCTTGATTTACCATCAGTTAGAGAAAAGTTATAACGTTATAAGCAATCAATTCATCAACTGGAAAATCTCACAAATGGGTCATCTTTCTTCTAAAAAAATAAAAAGATCGAATGTTAACTTTCAACTGGAAAAATAAATTCAATTAGGGAAGTCATCATTGGATGACCGTCCCTTCAAGTCCATTATTTTGTCATCAAATTTACTTAAAGCTGTAAGTAAATTCAAGCTGATTTTAAATAAATAAATAATAATTATGATAATAGAAAAACTTATGATGGTGTCATCTATTAAATCCGATGGAATGGAATATTTTTAATTATATGTCAGAGTGCTTGTTTTTCATCCCCTCTGGAATCGAACCCGAGTGCCAGTAACGACAATCCGGGCCATCTGGCGGGATGCGAACCTCTCTGACAAATGTAAACGCGTAAAATTAATTATAATTTAATATAAATATAATATAATAAATATAAATTAATTAAATTAAATGGCATGGCTATATGTTTAAATTTGGAATCACTATATCGCGAAATTTTACAAATTAAGATAACAATCTTTGAGTAAAATATTTTACGCGTGTACATATGTCAGAGAGGTTCGCATCCCGCAGGTGAGCCAGATGGCCCGGATTGCTGTTATTGGCACTAGGGTTCGATTCCCGAGGAGGTGAAAAACAACCCCTCTGACATATAATTAAAAATATTCCATTCCATCGGATTTAATAGATGACACCATCTTATGATTTTTTAGTAAATTCTGCAAATTGAAATCTTTTATATTAAATTATGATAATAATAATAAAATAAGTTATGTATTGATTTTCTGGCAAATCGAATTATTGTTTTGCGGTGGGTGGAATTTAATGTAGGGTTAAAAAATTAATATTTTTTTATCTTAGAGTCTGAAGTATTACTGAAAAGATGTCTTTAAGTAGAATTGGTTTTATTTATTTATTTATTTTTAAATTTATTTCAATTTACAATTATTATGATGTAAAAGAGCCCCATTAAATATTAAATAGCAATATTTGAAATCAAAATATTTTGTTGACGTATAATAGAAAAACAGCTTCTTTGATTTTTAAATTACCACTTGAATTTAGCTAAATTAGAACTCGAGTTATAATCAAAAAACTAAGACCATATGTTTTTATCTGAGTTTATTATCCTTTATAATCACCTAGTTTTAGTTTTTTAGTTATAACTCGAGTAATAATTGAGCTAAAAACAAGTGGTAATTTGTAAATCAAAAAGGAAGCTGTTTTCTATTACGTAAATAAAATATTTTCAATTCAAATATTGCTGTTTAATATCTAATGGTACTCGAAAATAGGTCAAAATGGCAATTTTTGTCGTTTTGACCGATAATATCTCAAAACTCTGACCTGTTTTAAAAAATCGTGGAATTGCATGAAAATCAGTGAATATAATTCTACTGAAATCCGTTGTTAGATTTACGGTTACAAATGTTTGTTTAATTTTTGTCGAGCAGTGATATAGGGTGATTTTTATACCAGCTTAATTTCAATGAAGTATTTAAGTAAATAAAAATTCTTCAAAAAATACTCCAAATTCGTTTATTTCTTCCTTATTAACACAAATAAGAATGAATTTGATATCTAAATTATTTTGGAAATATATAAACATGTTCTGCTGCCTCTGGCAAACCCCAAATAATGTCACAGAAATATTGGTTCGAAACCCCTAATCTAGAATCAATGAAAATACACAAAGAGAAACAAAGAGGTTGTCCTCTGCTTGATACAAATAAATATACGCACATATATATCGAAAAAAGGAAAAGCAGAGAGGAATCTGAAAATTCGATTAAACGAACATCTCAGAGATTTTAGAAATCAGAAAAATGAGAAATCATTAGCGGAACATTTAAATTCAAACAATCACTCTTTTCCGGAAGGCACATGAATTAGATTAATAAAAGGAGAAAGAAGCCCAAAATTAATTAGCGCAATTGAATCGTCAGAAATTTTGAAATCATTCAATAAGAATTCAGATCTTTGACTGAACGGAAAAATTAAGTTATCTAATAGCAATTTACTTAGGATGTTTTCTAACAAAACAAACAATTTTAGATAAAAGAAAGTGGGAAAAAACTTAAACTAACCCCCCTTCCATTGTCAGTCTATCCTTTGTCACAAAGAAATAATATAAAGCAATAATATTTACAATATTTACAAGTATGAACTATTCACCTGTAATAAATGAATAGAATATATGTCCTTTCTTATATCTGTTATTTTATAATATATATATCAATATTCATAAGCATATGTTGGCTCAGGTTGCCAAGCTAGAATGAACGCAATTCGTATTTGGTTCTCACTTCTGTCGCTAGAGTGACTGAGTGCCAAATACGAATTACATATATATTTATATACAGATATATCATTTCGATATATATATGTGCTTATGTTTATTTGCATCAAACAGAGGACAAGCTCTTTGTTTCTCTTTGTGAATCAACAACTCTGCTACTCTCGGAAAAAGTTAAGTGGGAGATAAATTTAACCTAATTTATCGAACGGAGAATTTACCACTGCTCGAAGCCCCTAAAAACTTAGTAAATTGGATATTGGATTGTATCTAACTTTCTGAGATTTGGCTCCTGATCCCGGCTTCTTTCCTTCTAGTCTGTTATTTTCACGATGGAGGGGCCATCCCATACAGGCCTTTAGGGGATGCACCATCTGGTGTATCTCCTTCTCACATCAATTTCATTAAAAAAAAAAACTTTCAATGAAAATAGTCAAAAAGACGTATTATATACATATATATTATAGATAGGATTAAGAAATAGGAATAAACTTTTTAAAGATATTCCATTAGATAGATAGATATATCTAATAATAATATTCTTGTAATGGTTTTAACTTTTATTCGTCCAGGATCATAAATTTCTATAAATACACCCACATACAGAAATAAACAGACATCAAAAATCAATCATATTATAGAAAAGACAATTTGCTTAATGAAAAAAAAAATATCCAAATTTATTATACCATTCATATTTTAATACAATAATATATTCGTATTAATAAAATATCCATTCAATCTTCAACTTCAATAAATTTCCAATTCGATTTAATTTTGTTTCAAAGTTTCCCTAAAATATCTTTCTCTCTCTTTTTCAATCTAAATTCTATCGTATTAGAGATTTAATCGTATATATATATTCTAAGGTTTTTCTATATTAATAGAAATAAAGATCAAATTGTATATTAGAATGGAGAAGAAATTCGAAAATACTCTAAATATCTGAGAGCACACAGTTGCCCAGCCAAATTCGATTCGAGAGGGCGTGGACTATCAGATTTTACAGGAAGCAACTCTTGACGCCTCTGTAACTTCACACTGAAAACCTCTACATGACTGAATTTTTACTTTATCCAATGCGAAGCATGGGGAAAGTATTGTAATCGGTCTCGTGGCAAGCGCGACTTCAAAGTGTCCTCAGGTAAAGACTACGGAACCCATGGACTCAATTAAGGTCACAAATAAAAGTATTCAATTAGATTGAATTTTAGCACGTGACGGTTTTGCCAAAAATTACCTGGGATTTCGTCGAGAGGCCAAAAAGTGCCATTTTTTTGGAAGTGTGGGGATGGATGGATGGATGTATGTATGTTATCGTTTTTTTGGTCCTCGATTTTTTCCACACCGTTGCACCGATTGAATTGAAATTGAAAACCTACCATTATTTTAACAAAATGAAGCGCTGATTCGTTTTTGGTACATATCGGTCTACAAACATTAGTACTTTATTTTAGTACTTTTTAATTTTTTCTAAATATCTTGAAAATGAGTTAACCAATTTGAATGAAATTTAATATCCTAATTAAGTACCTCGGGGACAGAAAAAAAGGTAAATTAAAGTTTTTAGTAAAAGGATATTTTAAAGTACTTTACTCTAGAGTAAGATACTACTTTTTTACTTTATCCAATGCGAAGCATGGGGAAAGTATTGTAATCGGTCTCGCGTCAAGCGTGGCTTTAAAGGGTCCTCAAGTAAAGACTACGGAAACCATGGTCTCAATTAAAGTCACAAATTGTAGTATTCAATTAGGTTGAATTTTAGCACGTGACGGTTTTGCCAAAAATTACATGGGGTCTCGTCGAAAGGCCAAAAAGTGCGATTTTTTCATTTAGTGCGTGCGGATGTATGGATAGATGTATGGATGGATGGATAGGTGGATGGATGTTATCGTTTTTTTGGCCCACGATTTTTCCCCACCGTTGCACCGATTAAAATGAAATTGAAAAACTACCATTAGTTTAATAAAATAAAGCGCTGATTAGCTTTTGGTACATATTGGCCCACAAACATTAGTACTTTATTTCAGTACTTTTTTAGTTTTTTCTAAATATTTTGAAAATGACTTAACCAATTTTGATGAAATTTAATATCCTAATTAAGTACCTTGAGGACCACAAAAAGGTTAAATAAAGTTCTTAGTAAAATTATATTTTAAAGTATTTTACTCAAGAGTAAGATATTACTTTTTTTAATTTGTATATTTTAAATTCTTTAAAATTTATTGATTGGATCGTTTTAATATAGCTCATTTAGCCTTGTTTAAGTAAGAATGGATAGGCTTCTCTCTGTGAAATGCTAAAAATTTGGGAGAAAATTTTATAAGTAACCATAGCAACTGCGATGTTTTCTTATACGTTACCTTTGCTGAAGACATAGAGGAATCGAGTTAAAATCAAAAATCTTTATTTTTGATTTTAAGACGATTCGATTTGAATTAAAGTCAACATGAACTGCAAATAGCAAGTGATATCTGATTAATAATAAAGGAATAAACATATTAATATTTCAAATGAATTTGGATAAAGTTTAGCAACGATCCGTTGCAGTTTATTTTCTCAGGAATCGAACCCAAGACCTCACTTGCAGGTAGGCAAACCTTTGGGACCGATCTCTCTCCGATATGCAACAGATTTTGACCTTAAAAAATTGAATTCTTTCTACTATAATTGTGGTCACTTTACCTGGGTTGTACTTTTGAAAAATTCCATGTCCAGGCCTGTTTCACACTTGTAGAAATTAATTTTTTAGTTCTATTATTCCGATTTGAACCATAAGCTTGCTGTACTTCTTCTAGCCTATATTGAGTTTTGAATTTCGTATCTCTGAGACTTATGGTTGCGAAACACAGGGGGGTACATACATACGTACGCACTGACCAATTAATTTTTGGCCACTTTTCGGCCTCTGGGGACCACAATATCTGGTTCCATGTGCCAAATCCGGTTTCCAACTATTAAGGGCATCGATTCCTTCCACCTATAAGTTACAAAATGAAATTACCTTTAATCATCTCTGAGATGCAAGCTCCCAAAGAGTCAGGACCAAGACAGGGCATCGCAATACTTCCACATTATATTCTATAAATATAAATGTGAAAGTACAAATAAAAATGAATAATAACTAAAATATTACCTAAGTATGTTAGCAGGTATTTGGACGGGAAAGTAGCAAATCAAACAATTCTCATCGATTTACGCGACGTTTCGCCAATTTAATTTCGGCTTCATCAGGCGTCTAAAAAAACAAAAGGAAGAGTTTCAGAGAAATTACATTAATATACAAAAGTTACATCATTTTTTTTCTTCTTTTTCCCTAAAATTCTAGAAGCATTTTTTTTAAATATAATTAATTTTTATAAGCATTTTTACTTTTACCATTCAGGGTATGTATGGTCATGTGTAATTGTGCATGAAAAAAAATGTTTTTTTTGCTTTGTTTTTTCGAAATATCTCAAAAACGGCTGAAACTATTTTGATTAAAAAAAAATTGAGCAAAACCATGACATTTTGGTGTACAAAAAAGCCCTAATGACTAAACATAAAAAATATTTGTTTCACGAGATATTAATTATTTTGTTAAAATAAAAAACATGCTTCTAAAAAGTACAAAATAAGTAATACTTAATCAAAAAGTGTGCATTAATTTGATCAAGCTCTGATGATGTTTGTTTGTCGATTTCTCTTTACCATGTGGACCGATTCGATGATTTTTTTTTCATTGGGTTCAGTCTAGTGCCCGATTGGTCCAGTTTTTTTACTTTATCATACAGGGTATGTCCAAGTATTGTAATCGGGCATGAAAAAAGTGGGTTTTTTTCCTTCTTTTTTATCGAAATATCTCAAAAACGGCTGAAACTATTTTGATTAAAAAAATTGAGCGAAACCATGGCATTTTGCTCTACACAAAAACTCTAATAAGTGACTCTTTTATTTCTGATTTTTTTTTTTTTTTTTAAATTTAAATTAGGTTGGAGTTGGTGGTGTTTCACAAGGAGAAAAATTAAAATACAAAGATTTTTTTTTTTAGTTTACTCTATATATTTCGAGCTCTTAACTCATCGTCAGGAGAACATTGACTAAAGATAACATGATATTTTGAACAGAATTTATTTTAATTTTAATATGATGGACAGTTATTTATGACATAGTGTAAATATGAAAGAATTATCAGAAGGATGGAATGGCTTTAGAAAGCCGACTGACCAGATGTAGGGACAAAGGGCTGGGACAAAGAAAAGATATTTATATTTGAAAGTTGCCGAAAATTATGTATGTGTAATAAAGGAAGGCAATAAACTATAGAATGCAATGAGGGTGCATAGCGAAAATTTAATCTCTCATTTTCTATTTAAAAAAATAAATAAAATTAAAAATAAACCCACCATA